>JBBKCR010000080.1:1632157-1647228 GCA_037577295.1 Ladigesia roloffi | reverse complement strand
AGAGAGAAAGAGAGAAAGAGAGAAAGAGAGAGAGAGAGAGAGAGAGAGAGAGAGAGAGAGAGAGAGAGAGAGAGAGAATCTTTAGCCTCCAGGGCTTAAATCAAGCATTAATAAAGCTCTCTTGGGCAGGCAGCTGCATTATTTAAACAGTGGAAGGTGGAGGGAGGAGTGTCCTGACCCGGGTCAACTATGCACTTAACATACACTGAGAGAGATAGAGAGAGAGTGTGTGTGTGTGTGTGTGTGTGTGTGCGCTCAAACGTGCCTGCTCACCTATAGAGCACTGAAGATCTTGCTATTTTCAGCATCTTTCATTCTTGTTCTGAGTAAACCTCAGATCTCCAGACGGCAGTGCTCTCCATAATGAGATTCTCCAGTTTAAAGACTGGCAAAGCCCACTTTTGAGTATTTTTCTCGCAGTTGCACTGCAAATATCTAAATATTAGCAGCCAAAAAAAACTAGAGAAACGATATTGACATGTAGACAAGAATATGAGGCGAACAAACAATCCACCAGTGCAAGTAATCTAGTTAGATAAGGACAAAATAAGGAAAAATATGTAGATCTGGGGAAAATATATTGCATTTAAAATGGCATTATTTCATTTATGTATATTTGTATTTATTTTATTTACTTTTTTATTGCAATAGAATAGAAGACTAGAATCTATGTTAGCTTGTTTTGCTAAATTAAAAAAACTAATTTGATACATTCATATCTAATTTTCAATATTTTCTCTCATTTTTGAAAAACTTTTAAATTGTAGCACAGTAGTTATTGAACATATTTGCATAATTCACATGTATTGACTGAAAAAAAAACACAAGCTGACACGACTTTTTTTTAAACTGATGTTCAACATACTCAACAAACAACAAATGAGGGGTGGAGGTAGCTCACTGGGTAGGACACTTGCCTGTGGACCATGAGATCCTGGGTTTGAATCCTACCTCCAGCACCACCACTGGGACCCTGAGCAAGACCCTTAATCCCAGTTTGCTCCAGGGAGACTGTCCCCTGTAGGTAGGGAATGGAAGTCGCTTTGGATAAAAAGTGTCTGCTAAATGCCGTAAATGTTAGGTTTCACTCTGGGCATCATTTAACCTCTCCGTAACTTTACACCTAATACCCAAATACTTTATTTTTACTTTATTTTTATTTATATTGCACCTATTTCTACTTCTAGAAAACATCTATTTCTAGTTTTCATTATTGTTTTCATTATTATTTTTTTTGTTTGTTTTTTTAATTTGTATATAATTTGTATATAAAAGTTGAAGGAACACGAGCCTAAGAATTTCATTACAGGTAATGACGCTACATTATTATCTGTATATGACAATAAACTTGAAACGTGAAACATTACATTAACAGGACTAAAACTCGACCATGAGTTTTGATATCATGCTGTGTTATAATCAAGCACAGCTGAAAAAATAAAAATACCGTAAAGAGTTGTAGTTTTTCAAGAATTTCCAGCTTTCATTGAAAAATTCATCAAAAATTCATCACATTTATAACTTACATTCTAACGTCGGTTTACGCTTTGTACTCTAGCTGGAGGGCCCATTTAATTACTGTTTTAAAGACCCAAGGTCTACCAGTGACCCTGGCTACTGCAGAATGGAGGAAGCAAAGCAGGCCTATCATCATAAAAACAGATCCGACGAAGCTCCACATCCGACCCGCTTCGTTCTCAGTCATCGACACGTCATTGACCGTGCGACCGCTGGCCATCGGCATGAAAAACGAAAAAGTGCGAAGGCCTTCACCCCACAATTCCTTCCCTGGCTCAGCTGCTGCACTTAAAATAAACTCCTCACCTCCATCCCTCGCCATCTCCATCCTGCCCTGCCGCCTTCCAATAACTCAGCCAAGAGCCGACAAACAAGTGTTATTAAGTGCTCCAGCTCTGAACAGCAGCACACTTCAAAAAGCCCTCTCCTGTCTTCAGCAGTTCCAGGCAGGGGAGAGATAAGCGGAGAGACACATAGAGAAGAAAAAAAAACAACAAAAAAAACAAAAGGACATAAAAGGTTTCTCGCAGTTCCTCGCAAAAGATTAAAGGAGATGATTTCTTGGCTGCCCTTAATGCACGTTTATGCCCAGGCATCGAAATAGATATTAATTACGGGAGCGTCTGGAAGAAATAGGCCAGAAGAGCAGTGGAGCTTTGAAGCAAATGCTAATCTTCAAAAGCCCCCCGATCCTGTGATGTTGCATAAGGCAGTCGAGGATATTTTGACATAATGGGAACAAAATAAGTGGATCTGGTTGCTGTTTATGTAAATGTTGTGTTTTGTACACAGAAGTTCATACAAGCGAAGAGAAGCGCTGCTCCTAAATGGAGCCAGGCTTACCTGAAAGAGCGGAAAGGGTTATTAGAAAGTATTTATGATTAAAGTGTTACTCGTCTAACAAGGCGAGGATAAAACACTCACGCACACACACATGCACACACACACACACAACTCCTGCCAGATGATAATTTTTTATATCAACTTGCATGTGCTGTGCAGATGGTGAGATCAATGTGCATATGCAACTCTCTCTCTCTCTCTCTCTCTCTCTCTCTCTCTTTCACATGTCAAGCTGTACTGCAATCTCTGAACTTATTTGACCCCAACTTTCTAATTTTACTTGCCAGAGAGAAACACATGCGCATGTTCTGAGCTGCTTCTGACTTCATACTATGGCGAAGTGCAAGAAGTAGCTGAAGAGCTCGAGTCCACACTGTCCAGGACTGGAGACCGATTTTGTACTCCGACACGTCTCTCAGATATTATTCTGTCAGTATAAGAAATTAGTTCTTTCTTTCAACTCTCACTGGCGATGGCTGGCTCAAATCTAGGCAAATCAGGTGTTAAAGTGGGCAAGAGGGCACCAGATAGGAGCTTCAGTTTATGTCTGTGGCAACACAGCTCTTGACTGAATTAAATTATGATGAATGTTTATGAAAATGATGAATGTATGTGATAAACTGGGCAGATCTCTCACCTCACTGCAAGAAGATCCAGGGTTTGATCCATGGCTGAGGTAGCCAAGAATCCTTTTATGTTCTCCCCATCTCAACAGAGGTTCCTGCCGGGTTTTCTGGTTTCCTCCCACAGTTCAAAGACCTGCACATCAGGTAAACTGGAAATGCTAAGTTGCCCTAAGATATGAACCCACCCACATATTTTTCTATGTACATTTTTATTAGATTGATTTAGACTTGTAATAGACTTCATTTATTTATCCTAATATATTACTATATCTTATTCTTATTTTACATTATTCTGGTGCCTTGTGTCTGTCTGTGTCTTTGTAATGTGGCGGTCACCACAAACAATTTGCTTCGGGATAAATAAGGTTTTCTGATTCTGTTGTATCGGCGTTTCTGATGCATCAGCAGTGCAATTCACTCCACACAGTTCATGGTCGCTTGGGGTCCATGAAGTCCAATCAGCAGAAAGGATTTTTTTTTGTCAGTATTGCTTTTGTTACTGGGGTCTTTATTTATAGTCGTGTTGGATTTTTTCCTCCATATTCTTAAACCACGTGGCAAATCTCAGCTGAAATGTATCTTCAGCCCAAACAGAGATCTCTGCTTGCTCTTCCCAGTTGTTAGTTTGTATTTCCATTGTTGTTTTCTTTACATAGAGAAAAATAATGCGCACTGTCCATGTTTTGATGACAATATTTAGACCAATGAGACAGCAGCGATGCAGTCAGCTCGCTTTTGGCTCTGCCGTGGAGCAGCTTGGGTACGGGTCACTTTCACCTGACTGTCACAACATACAATTCCACACAGACCTGCTCGTCCCAGCTGGAGATTCGTGCAGTGACCCCTCATGATTGACTTTTAGCATTTGTGGCAGACATCGGTTGGATCTGTGAACAGCAATGTTGGATGTTAAAGTGAGTAAAAAAGTAAACGTCTTCATATTTACATTTGATTGACTTATATTTGTATCTACTAAACAGAAAAAACATCCCTTCATGTTTTTTTCCTCTTTTGGCTTTTAGTTCTGACCCAATGCTCATCCAAAGCTTTTTTACTCGTCCAGGAAGACAACAAACCTTCATTCAACATGGAAGAAGCTGAGTTTAAGTGACATTAAATACAAAAATTCCAGACGAATCTCTGTAAATAATGGTGCAGCCTTGCCATAATACGTGTTAAACCCAAACCTTTTGAGGAAACATCTGCCTTTGGCAACATTTGCAGCTGTACCCAAAGCTAAATGAATCATTTGCTTTAAGAAACTTCAACTACAACATTCTTAACTCTGTGACACCATGTGAAGCCATTTTGAGGCATTTCTATTGGTTTATTCATCTTGAAATATGTGAAGGGCACAGATGTTGTCAAAAATGGACATACATGGTTTTCTTTAGACAGCAAGGACATGTAATTGATGTAATAAAATGTGAGTGATGCAGAGCTAGAGTTTGGAGGTACTTCAGGTACTAAGTGTGTTCACATGTGTTGGAGCCAAGCCTTGAGCATTCTGAATGGCTCTCTCCTCCAGTGAGGCTCAGTAATTACCCATCAGGCCGGAGCTAAATCTAATTGGCTGCCTAAATGACTCTTCATTATCATTGGTGCTGCTCATTGAGTCAGCACTGCTGCAGTGGAGCGGATTTATCGAACTCCTTTAGCGTCCTCTAACCAGACCAGCAGAAACCCTGAACGCTTCAGAGCGCTCCGAGCCGCACCTCCGCCATTAACACAACCTCATCAATACGGCTCCGTGACCGCGGGGCACGGTGTTAGCATGGACCAATGTAGCCCGTAACAGCAGAGGAGCATCTGAAATTAACTTGGCAAAAATCTAATATACATAATATTCTTCTTAACCCAAATTATGATCCATCACACATGTTTGTGGCTGGAAGTTTTCGGCTTAGGTTTAGCACTTGTGGTGCACATAAGCATTTCAAGCTAATAAGTAATGGACTAATTAGCACTGTGCAGACAGCATGCCCAAATCATTTCACACTTGTCTCCACACAGAAGTGTTAAGTCATCTGAAATATAGTTCCTGCTGTAGCCCATTTATGAGAATAATGCTCTCTCCAAAATGGGCAAAAATACACAGCACGTCTAACAAAGTGTAACAGTGGTCATCTTGTAGCCTAAATGTGTATTTAAGCCTTAGAACGTGTGCCAGCAGCGCAATGAAATGTCAGCTGGCATTTTAACGTGGAGTCAGCGTTGAATCAACGTCAGGTGCGTCAGGTGTCAGAGTTGGATAACCGTTGGATTTTGTTTAGATTTTGCACATCTAATCAACGTTGGAATATCAACGTCAGTCCAACGTTGATTTGACGTACAACTCAAATTTTATTTCTATTTCTATGTTGAATCCATAGTTAGTTAACAACACCATTTCAACCACTTGGTATTCAACGTTGATTTGACTTTCAATGAATGTTTTTTCATAAACTGACATTATTTCAACCACATTTAAGCGTTTAAGGTCTGTCGAATGCCAGCTGGGTCCTTATTGAACAAATACAGCACAAAAATGAATAAAAACAAACAGAATAGTCTCCGCCCACAGGTGTGTGTGGAAAATCCAAAGAGGGATGGGGTCCAGGAGTAGCAAACTGTAAGAAAAATCTCCAGTTTTATACCGGTTTACACCATTTACATCTGTTTACATTAGATTTTATCAATACAAAAGGTTCTAAAGGTTAAAAGAACTTGAACACTGTGATTTGTTTGAGTTTTCTGATAGCTTCAAGACTTCAAGTCTCTCACGTTTCCAGTCTACCACTGCATCTGCTCTGCTATTGATGAGGGCAGGCCATGAGTCATTACAATCACATTAGAATAGTCTTGTGTTTCTCGGAGATAGCCTCTGACCTATTGATTCACACCACATTCTCCCAATCGCCCAGCTCTTCTCAGGGAGCTCACACAATTGCCAATGCTTAACGCTCTGAAAGAGAGCAAAGAGGGATGGATATAAGCTTTTGTCCTTCCATTCAGACATGCATGCAATTAGGTACATGTGAAAGTGACAATTTTTTCATACGCTAACACCACAGCACACCTGCCTGTTCAGCCCATGGAAGAGGAACTCATGGAAGCCAGCAGCACCAAGGGAAAAGTGTGTGGGGACGGTCTCTTACTCAGGGAACCTCAGAGGTGCTGAGCAATCTTGGGAATCGAACCCACCACTTCCTGATCAGAAATACCAACCCATGACTTTCCTGACCTAAATACTAGCCCACCACTGTCTTGTAAACATGCTACTGAGTAACGTTCCGCCAGTGTTTCTGAATAACTTCGTTAGTGTTATTTAGATTGAAAAGGGGGTTTCGGAAGTATTGGAAATATGAGGTCATGTGTAAGCCCTGCTGTCCTCAGTGAAGCAGATGGGTTTGATTCCCAGTCAGAACACACTAAGCCAATTAGAGAGAGAGAGAGAGAGAGAGTGAGAGAGGGAGCTCGCAAATGAGAGATAGCACGAGAGGGAGAGAGACACAGAGAGAGAGAGAGAAAGACAGAGAGAGAGAGACAGAGAGAGAGAAAGAGAGAGAGAGAGAGAAAGAAAGAGAGACAGAGAGAGAGAAAGAGAGATAGAGAGAGAGAGACAGCAAGAGAGACAGAGAGAGGGGGAGGGACAGAGAGAGAGAGAGAGAGAGACAGCAAGAGAGAAAGAGAGAGAGGTAGGTAAAGAGGTAGAGAGAGAGAGATAGAGAGGGGGCGGTAGTTAAAGAGGAAGAGGGAGAGAAAATTAGAGAGAGGTAGAGTGAGAGAGATAGGTAACAAGGTAAAGAGAGAGGTAGAGAGAGAGAGAGAAAGATAGGTAAAGAGGTAGAGGGGGGTGATAGAGAGAGAACAAGAACGAGAGTGTGTAGGAAAGAGATAGAGAAGAGGAGAGGAGTCTGATTGAGAAAATGGACAGGAAGATAGAAAGACAACAGAAAAACACAAAAAATACAAACAACAGAGAGTGAAGGAGAGAAAGAAAGAGAGAAGTAGAGGGGTATAAAGAGAGAGAGATGCAGATGGGATTAAATGATGAAGAGAAAGGGACAGTATGCAGAAATTAAAAAGAGAAAAGAGATGGAGAGAGAGGGAGAAACGTACATGAGAAAAAAGAGTGGAGAGTAATAGAGAGAGGGAGAAAGAGTGATAGAAAATGATGAAAACTGAATGATAGGACAGAGAGGAAAAAAGGCAGACAGACACACAGGACGAATACAGAAGACGGAGGAAAGAGAGGTAAAATTTAAGGATAAAAAGATAAAGAAAAAGCAGAAGAGAGTACAAAAGTGAACGGGAGAGAGAGAGAAAGAGAGACAAACACAGAGAAAGCATGCAAGAGAGAGTGAGTGAGTGAGATAAATAGAGAGAGAGAGAGAGAGAGAGAGAGGGAGAGAGAGACAAAGAGAGAAAGAGAGAGAAAGACAGAGAGAAAGACAGAGAGAGAGAGTCAGAGAGAGAGACTTTAGAGAGAGAGAGAGACAGAAAGAGAGAGAGAGAGAGAGAGAGAGACAGACAGAGAGAGAGAGACAGAGAGAGAGAGAGAGAGAGATGTGAAAAGGAATGGCACATTCCCCTCAGACATCTTTTATCGCTATGGCAACCCCAGGTCTCTGCAGTCGCCCTGTTGCCGCGGGGTTCGACAACACATGTCAGTCACGGGCTCGTCACCACGGGAATGCTCAGGTACAGAGACTGATCGTCATAACAGCAGTGACAGCCAATCAGGGAGGGCGGTGGGAAACACAGAGGCGTCACATCGGCTGCCTGCCTGAAGAGGCGTAGAACCTCTTGCCCTGTTTCATTACCACATCACACTCCAGCTTTACAGCATCACAACTCGGAGAACAACGGGAGTGGTGCAAGAGTACCTGGGGTACATCCTGGTAGAGTCTGGTGAAACATAAGAGCACCACACTCCTCCACGTAGCAAACTGGAACTCGAACCCCTGTCTGGAAACACATTATAGTAACAAGTAAAGTGTGCATTAGCTTTAGCATTAGCATAGAATTAGCATTGCATGAGTGTGTGAGTCCCAATACATTTGGCCATACTATTCAGTTTTAACAGGTGTGTCTTTGGGGGCGTGGCCTGAGGTCTCATATAAAGTTTCATGAGGTTCATTCACTGTGTGGCGCCTGAAGGTTTCTTCTTCGGAAATTGGATTTATTTCAATGGTGTTACAAATGAATGGATCACCACCAGGTTTGCCCGTGGGGGAATTTGGCCTGAAGTACCACATGCATTTTGTCGGGTTTCGAAAGAAGCGTGTCCAAGCAGGGCTATCTGAATAAAACATAATAAAAATAGGGTGCTCGCATTAATAATAGGAGTCCTTGGGCAATACTCCTAACTTACTACATACATCACTTTGGATAAATATGCTAATATGCTAATATACTAATATGTGAACAATAAACCTACATATGACTTGACATGATATTTGCCTATTTACATGTTTTCATATTTGCATATTTGCTGGACGCTCCTATCCAGAGAGATGCATGTAGGTGAATATGCGATTATGTAAACGATAAATTAGAGTATATGCTTTTGAGGGCTAAAGTTGAAGGATACTTTTGGGCGGGCGGGGGCTTTTGAAATGGATAAGTGTTTTCAATATTAAGTGGCGTCTGAAAAAGGGCCAAGCGAGTAATAATGGAATATGGATTTCCACAATCTCCTTTTCAGACGTTCGGCCGCTTTTTTCTTTTTTTTATATCCTGAATAGTAATTCGCCACTAAAAGCACATTCTACTGCCGCAGCTTTATGAAAAAGGCTGACCACCCCGCCCTCCTCCCACCCTGCCTCCTCTCCTTTGCCTTTCTTTTCTTTTTTTGTATTTTTTTCCTTCTTTTTTTTTTTTTAAATGGCTCTCTCTCAATTTGGAGCCCACTTTGGCTTTCCGCGGGAGGACGGCTCATTCACATGCTGCCGGGCCGATTTAGAGGGATCCGCTTGTCACACTCTCTATCTGACTCACTCCACGCCCACACACACACACACACACACACACGCTCACGCACCTATCTGCCCATCCAGCGACGCATACACACACACACAGGAAGGCAGGAGGAGGGGAAATCAATGCAGCGAAAGCACTTCATTCCTGCTCAATTTCATCCTTTAGAGCCGAGCACAATTAAAAGTCCTCTCCGAGCGCCGTTTCCAATCCAAATATCAGGTGAGAGCCGCCACTAAGTCATTTGCTAAACAAAAGGCAGGCATAGGGCCGGCGTCCCGCCGAGCCCCGCTTCCCCCTGATTATATGGCTGGGCAGGTTATCGACCGCCACCCCCGCCCAGAGGGCTCTCCGCCCCGGGGCGTTTGCTGGTGGACAATGGGCTGGAGGTCAACAGAGGGTACGCCAAAGGCTCTGAGGACTAGAAGGAACCAGGCCTGACCAGAGAGAGGCTTTGGGTGGGATGGTCAAACCCAGCTAAGGAACCAGAGAGCATGGGGTGGGGGGGTCTGCAATGGGTAAAAACCGGACTTCCTGCATCGTGTTTGGACTGTGGTGTCTACAAAGCCCATCTAGTCGCTCCAGCTAGGCCTCCAGCGTTTTACTGCTGTCATCAGGAATGGACTGAGCCATTATTATTGGTCCATTCATCATGAGATGCTTAACTAAAAGGGCATCTGTGCATCTCAAAATCCATAATTGTTAAGGAGCAACCAGTTGGACTTTGGGTGGGGAACAACACTCACTCAGAAACATCTACCAAGGATTTCTGGATTTCAATTGCATTTAAATTTACATCCATTTGAATGCCTAAGATTGAACAGAAACAGACCAATAAAGTCTATGTGCTGCGTATTTGTCCGTCACATGTAAATTAATAGGATTTGTGTAATAATTTGTAATAATACCAATAAACCCTATGTGATTTGAACAAACATTTATCTTCCTGAAAACACAGCAATACCTGTCCTGGCTGATGAACTTCTTCGGAAATCTCTGATTGGTCAGAGTGTTCAATAAGTGTGAGGGGTCAGCATGTTAGATGCAGGTTGGAGCTAAACATAGCAGGACAGTAGATCTTCAGTAGGAAAGGAGGTGACTCTAAAACCTCTCAAAGTTTCTCTAATTGAGACAGTAGATGTTCAGGAGAACAACAAACGAGTGGTCCTGATTTTGAGATCCGCATATAAACAGTCAAAGTCAGAGTGAACGTTGTCATCTTAACCAGAGGGATGAAATGGTGATGCTCAGGTTCCACATAAAAGTGCTGTGTTGGTTTACTTTCATCATTTTTGGTCCCATCCTAATTCGTTCCTATTTCTCATGGCTGTCCCCAGATGTTCCCATGGCGAGGTCCCACCTGGACCCACGAGACTTTAGCCAACTAGCTGTTTTTCTTTGGCCTCCCCAGACCACACTTTTGGGCGAATCAGGTTTAGAACCTCTTAGAAGTTCATTGAACATAGAATCCACCCACCAAATAATCTATTAAGATGTTTTATCATCAACGTTTTTTTTTATTGATTAACAGGTTATTATTGATGGGATCTATGGGGCTAGCTGAGTGCAGATCTGGTGTGCGGCGTCCCCGAGAGCCACGCAGGCCTGATTTTTTAATGCTTTTTTGACTACATCTTATGCAGCGGCTGCCTCTGAAGTTTAGCTCTCTGTTGTGCTGACCTATTTATGAATGACTTGCTTTAGCGCTCATTCTCTTAAAGCCTTTTAGAGAGGAGAGTGGCGCTGCTCTCAGATTAGCAAGATTAATCATTTTACACAAATATTATGAGTCATGGCGTGCTCAGCAGCGAGGGGCCAGATAAAATCTTTAAATTACCTGGATGTGGGCTGGATCCAAGCTGGTGCCCCAATTAATCCTCCCCAAACGCAATTAGCGCCGGAGCTAGCCAGCTGCGCACATCACAAAACCGGCTAGAACAGAGCTTATAGAGCAAACACACACACACACACACACACACACACACACACACTCACACACACATACACACACTCACTCAACGCTAACCACTCTTTTCAGGCACAAGAGTGAGTGCTCTAGCTGTCCGTAAGAGTAAAAAACACACACACACACACGCGCGCACGCCGCTAACCACGAGAGCATGACGCTAATCAGACCTTTTGCCTCCGTCGCATGAAAGGACAAAACGCTCCGCTGAGTCACTACAATGGCTGAGAGTGTATTCAAAGCACACGGCAGGTGGACAGACAGGAAGCAACAACACGACTCTTTGAAATTTCTTTAATCCAAGACGACCCCGCCGCAAATCACCAGGCACCATCTACAGCCATTACTGATGCTAATTGTTAATTTATTATATATTTTTTTCAAAAGCACGGAGAGGTACATGAAAGGCAATGTTTAATGGACCACCAGGTGCCACAGGTGGCCCCATAACACAGTACAGTGTCTCTACACTGTGTTTCATCAAAATCAAGTTAGAAATGATAGCATGATCGGTGTTTGCAGCCGTTCGACCAGACACGTTTTAGATTTATTCATGGAGAAATGTTGACTGATCCGATGCCACAAACTAGCCAATCATTTGATGCAATACTAACAGTATTGGATATTAGGTAAATGTCTATAAAACAATGTAATAGTTACAATGTATTATCAAAAACACGGGTCATTTAATGTGCCTAATTTAATTAGATCAAAAAAGAAAAGCATAGAGAAGAAAAGAAAAGCATAGATAGGGAAAAGTAAGCGATAAAATAAGTTGCATAGGTAATTAAAGCAAAGGGAACAAACAGATAAAAGTAATTTTTGTGTGTTAGTATGACTGGTGAACTGATGGGGAACATGGCAGCTTTTGGCTTCTTCTTGAAGATTCACAGGAGGATCAGATCTGATCTCTATGGGAGCTAGTTCCGTCTGTGGGAGGCAAAATGATTAAAAGTCATTTCACCCTGTTTGGTTTCAGATCCGGGCACCACTAGCTGACCAGCTCCTGCCAATCAAAGAGACCTACCAGACTGATATTCACCAAATTGACCAGGCATGTAGTTAGATCTATGGAGGGACAGACATTGAGAAACACCTTGAACCTAATTCTGTAGCTGACTGGAAGCTCTCGAGTTCCAGAGTCATGTACTCTCGCACTTTGTTTTCGGTATAACTCTAGCAGCAGCATTTTGAACACACTATAGCAGGCTAATAGCTTTGGGGAAGCCAATGAGTAGATGATTACCAATGGTCAGTCCTGCAGGATATATTAAAATACACAATTCAAACCCAGCAGATTAAAAAAGCAGTAGTAGCACCACGACCCACAGGTCGAAAACAATGGTTATATCAACATAACAGCCTTGGCTGTGACCACTGTGTGTTTGGATTAACCCAATTATTCACAATAGACAATTTAGCAGAGGCTGGGCCAGCAGGTTAAATGTTTTTGACCGAGCGTGAATTCTGAAGTGGTTTGTAGAGTCAGTCCTTCATTCGTTGTCTGTAACAGCTTTATCTTTGCTAGGGTTGTGGGGACCCGGGGTCTACGAGTGCATAACGGGGACTCATGCCAGGTTGGGGTCCGACCCACCGCACAGGTATATAATTGCTTTTTTCTACATTTATTTCAAAGCATCCATGAGTTAAAGCAATGAAAAAGCCTTTCAGCCTTAAAATAAATGCCTTGTCAGTATCTGCCCATTACCTTTTTATTATAAGTGCACTGTGTAATCAACAGGTTTTCTCTCCTCCTCTTCTACAGAGGCCAAACAGAGACGAGGTTGCTCAAATCAGGACTATTCCTTTAAACACACCCAAGCGGAGCCGACAAAGTTGATTCAACGAGTTCCACAGATTCAAATCTTTCCATTAATTCAAGGTGAACAAAGTAAAGCCAGCAGAAGCGTTCTGGATCTAGCTTTGAGTGCTGTATGAATAAAGAACATCAGACTCCATTATACATCAAACGTTTCTCCGGTAACAGATTTGCACCATTGTCTGTGCGGGAGCCGCCGACTTTAACCAGGTTTTTGAAGAAGCAGACTGGAGTAAAAATCTCCAGACTTGAAAGAAGTCATCCTGCTGTGATCAGCACAACTCAGATATGAGCAATATCACGTCCTAGACGGACGCTGTTGATTTGATCGCTATTATTATTGCGCAATGTTGAAAAACAGACCCAGACTTCCTCCCAATCTGGGCTCCTTCAGCTCAGTCTTAACAAAATCCCCGTCCGAGGAAGCCAAATTAGTGGCGGTCCGTCGACCCCTGGGACCTCATTAGATCACCGCGGAAGACTAAAGGGTTCTTCTGAGGAATAAGCACTTGTTATACTCTTTAAAAATGAGCCTCTTTGAATAAATCCAGAGTTTCGGAGTCGCAGGGCATTTGCTGAATGAAACCTCTTCGGAATTGTCCTTCAAATCATCTGACTTTGAGTCCAATTTCCTTACAGCAGCTGCAATAACGACACCACATCCGCCACCAAACCAGCTCCGAATCTGCCGTTACGTAAAGAGCTTTGAATCATATTCCCAGTTACGAGAGTGGCTGTACAAATAAATGTCATTAAAACTGGGGTCCGAATTAATGGGTAATTTTTAATACAGACGATGCAGCATTTGCACAGTAATAGCCTGGTATTTCTGAACAATTTGGAGAGGGCCATTATGATGCAAATTTTTAAAAGGTATAAAATACCGGGAGGCTTTTTTTCATGCCGGGCCGCTTACGAAAGACTAAATGACTCATATCATGCATAACCGAACCTGACATAGGGTTCAGGGAGTGGAAGAACGAATTTCGCTAAATACATTCTGGAAGCCAATTTCCACAAGGGGTGATTCTGGTTACTGTTTTGTGTGAGATAGAAAAAAATTACCTGTATAAAAGTCAACAAAACACGGTTGTGAATCATCTGTCAAGTGGAGTCAAGTACAGCTTTATTGTCACCCCAGCCATATACAGTAAGTACATTGAGTAGTGAGATGAGGGGGAAATATATATATATATATGTCTGTGTGTGTATATACACACTACCAAAGTTAAACAAACCAGATGCTTTTCTGTAATCAGGTAATGATGGACTGTTGTTTCTTTTTAATTAGTTAAGTGGTTCTTGCCGTAATGTGCAGTAGAACCGTAGTGGAACCGGACCCGACCGACACACCTGATGATCCAAACACAGTAAGAAGGAAGAAACTCCACTAATGAACTCCTAATGAAGAAACTCCTGTTAATTAAACTCCAGTCCAGGATTACTCATGAATCTGAGTGGAAAAAATGCCAAGAGTGTAAATCTGCATCAGAGCAGTAGGCGATGTTTTCAGTATTCATCTACAATGTAGTCCATAAAAAACAAAAGACCTTCGACTGCTAGAGTATTATATATACTTCTAGAGTTATTTTTGAAGAAGTCCTGTGTCCAAAAAGCCCTTAAATGACTTACTCAACATTCGATACAACACAATAGAAGCCAGACGAGCCGACTCTCATTTCATACGTCACATGACTTAAAAGCGATAACGTTTCTATTTCAAAAGTTGTGAAATGTTACTCTGTCAGATCATCTGAAAAGCAACCTCAGTGGCTCCTTAGCGATAGGAGTTCTTTAGAAGGTCATGTTTCCAGTACTCTTTCTTTTTAACTCTCAAACTGCTGTTAAACCAGGTCTATAGAAAGCGACCCAGAGTCAGTGAAGAAACCGAAGAAGAAAGGAGGCGAGATATCGCAACAAGACTAGGATCCAGAAACATCCATCAAAACCAACCTCAAACTACTTCCAGAAACGAACATTCAAGCAAAGGATGACCTTCGCCAAGGCTTAGTATTCATTATTAACCATATTAATATTAAATTAATAATATATTATTGAAAACCTTGGCTAAGATGTCAGAACATTATCCAAAGATATGGGTTATCCAGAGATATGCGGAGAAGGAAGTTCTCGTTTTGAGACAAGACATTTTAAACATTTTTAGAGTGGTCTAACTAAAGGCAAAGGTGAAATGGTGTCCCAACTTAGGCACATTATGTTTTCCAATGAGGTAATTCATACACCACACATAATAGACCTTACACGGGGGGTAGTCTACCTGGACCAAGAGGTCATGGGTTCAAATCCTATTGGGTAAAACCACCACTGGGTATGTATA
>JBBKCR010000080.1:1538064-1548074 GCA_037577295.1 Ladigesia roloffi | reverse complement strand
GTTATCTCTGAAACCAGAGTTTTCTCCTCCTTTTGCTCTCCTTCAAAATGATCCACAACAAAAAGTCTACTCCAACAAGAGACACACAGGCCGAAACTAGAGCCAGAGTTTTTGAAAATAGTGGAGGTAGCATTATTTTTGCGTTTCAGTGAATAACACTCCGAAAGTACATGTCCACGTTTTTACAGTATCTACAAATCGGAATGTGATCCTTACGAGTCACTTGTTTTTCACTTTGCTTATTTTCAACTATAGTATCTTTAAGAGTCCTAAAACTCTTTTGAAAGCTGCTGCTGCTTTGAAAGTTTACAGGACAGGGAACTGCACCCTTGTGAGCAAGCACATATTCGTCAGCCAGCACAGCTGCGCTTGATGGTTTTAAGTCTTTGTGCTCACCAACGAACGTGGCTACACTTTTAGGAAGACAGCTTTTAAAGTCCTCGAGAATTATTAAATTACGAAGGCCCTCAAATGTTTTTATCTCCTCAGAATTAAGTCAACGATCAAACAACAATTCTTTTTCCTGAACGAACTCCACATAAGAGAGCAACTCAGGCTTTTGATAGTTGCGATACCTCTGCCTATAGGCTTCAGGGACGAGAGAGTATATACGGAACACTGCTTATTTTACTTTCTCATTTTACTTTCTTATTTTATGTCAGCAGCATCTTCTAAAGACAAAGAGGAATAAGCCTGTTGTGCTTTTCCAACAAAGATACTTTGTAACGTTATGGTCCACACTTCACGTGGCCATTTAAGAACTGTAGCAACTCTCTCAAAATGAGCAAAAAATTTGTCAACCTCTTTTTCATTAAATGGAGGGACAAGTCTAATACTACGAGTGACATCAAAACGTTCAGTCGGAACAGTAATGCCAGATTCACCAGCTTTAATCTCCAGTTCCTTCAGAGTTATGGCCTGAGAAACCTCCAATTCTTTCATTTTTAATTCATGCTCTCTGTGTTCTCGGTCACAAACTGCTTGTCTGTCTACTTCAAGTCATGATTTTTCACGCTCCCATTCAATCTCCTTCTCCCTCAACTCTAAACATTTGAGTTCAAGTTCCGCTTTAGAAAGTGTGGTTGGGCGATCAGCTGTTGCAGGTGTGACAGGGCGATCAGCTGCTGCAGATAAACCAGCAATCACGGGAGTGACATTTTTAGCCTCACATAACACCCCCTGATCAAACAAAGAATCAGTAAGTTTGGCTAAAAGTTCTGCTTTTGATGGACTGCCTTGCACCTCGATTTTATAATGACCCGCGATCATAACCAATTAATCGCGAGTAGAACCTGATAAAGCCTCCACTGTTGGAGAAGAAATAAATGCCTCTAAACTAAGCATTGCAAGAAAAGTCAGCCAAAGAAGTAATGAGAAATCGTGACCAAAAAAAAAAAATGGCACTGGACACACAAACCAAAACAATGCGACAAATTTCACACTAATAAATTTTAGTTACAGCTAAATTTAAACAAATGAACAAATCCCGGACGATCCCCCAAATTTATGTTACGAGCCCAAACGCCTTGTAAGGACTACATAATATAAATGATGTCACAAAGACCGGTTTTGAAGGAAAAATGTATATGTTTAATATAATTAAAGAATTAAGCAAAAAATATGATGGTTACCCCAAAAAGACAAAAGAATAAAATAAAAGGAAAACCTCACACCTCCAACCTTGGTGTTTAAAGGCTTAGCTGCTCCCGACAACCAAAAAGTAGTGAGTCTTCCGAAAACTTAATAAAGCTACACTTCCTAAACCTAACTAAAGTAAGTGCAGAAAATAAGGTAACCGCCAATGCAAAATAAATCACAGAAATATTGGTAAACAAAATATCTAAGAAATTAACAAAAGTAAATGAGAGTGTGTCAGTGCGTCTGCCCATGGGAAACTCCAGGTAGAAAAGAGGGAGAGACAGCTTGGGCTGTATTTATACAGGAAGGCAGGCCCCACCTCGCACATGCAACCAATTGGCCACAAACACAGCTCCACCTGCAGACACAGGGAGACAAAAACACAGGATAAAGAACAGCACCAAACCATGTAACAAACATCTTGCAGAAGGGATCCCCGAATCTGTGCTGAAAGCCATTTCTTCAAACCTCAGACCGATACGTTAGAAACAGGCCTCCTGCTGTCCTGGCGGCAAATTTCTTTGCAGCAGCATCGGGCCAGCATGAACACAAACGGGCTCGGACGGTACAATGCCGTGTAGGAGCACATTTGCCTTTGCATGAGCATGAATCAGGCTTAAGTCTCTCGCAATATCCCTAACTTATTGTGAGTTGTGTATATCCTCAACAATAATGTGTCCCAGAAATTTGAAGACAGAAATCCTTTTCCCACGCTCCCTGACAAATATATATTTCTTGATAAGTGTCTCATGAGGAGGTGAAGTCTCCTCATGAAACCTTCTGTGGCTAACATCTCACCTGTGTCTATCAGGTTATGTGTTGATAATGCAAAGAACAAAAATGTAGCAGATAATTTGCCCCATGTATTGTGCAGTATTGTTCAGTAGTGTACAGTAGTATTGGAGTAAATTAATGATTAGAACAGTAAGGGGTTCATTTACTCTACCATTTGAATTAATTCATTAGTGCTTACAACAGGACCTCTGAGAGGTTCGATGTTTAAGAAGGCATGCGCTCCCTGGAGTAAGTGTGTAGGAAAAGGAATGTGCAGACACAGACATCTTCCAAACAAGGCCAAATGTTGGGCTAAAAGTACTCTACACATAAAGCAAAAGAGCATTACCATGCGGAGAGGTGCTGAGAATAAGTAATATTTAATAGCTGAAAAATTGACAAGGAACTGTGTAGGGGTGGAGTTTGAGCATTGCAAACAAATTTGGGTGAGATGCCAAGAAAAATAATGTAACCAAAATGTGTGTGTGTTATTTGGGAAGGATAGAGGAGTGCCCTGAACAAGGTATAAAACAATGGTAAATTAAATGTAAACCAGAGTTGGGCTAGCCTCCCTCTCTCAAACAAAAGCTGTCTTTAATAAAACAGCATTGCCTCAACTCACTGATTTATGACTGCCTGGGCTATATTGTAATTGGTCTTATAAAATTGCATTGGCAGTGTGTGGAGATGGTGCCTTGCTCAGGGTAGTGCCACTAGTAGTCTTGCGATTCAAACCCACACCCATCTGAATACAGAGGCAACTTCCTAACAATGGAGCAAAAGTCGAACAAGTGTACCTTCTCCTGCAAGTTTTCAATCCTGAGGATTTTATCCCCGCATAATATCTTTATTTGACTTTTTTTGAGCAGCGATAAAATACATTCTCAAATATTCCTGTTAAATCATACAACAAAAATTGCTGCCTTATTACCACAAGACCAACACCATACAAAATGAAATAGAATTATATAAAAAACATAAAAATAATAAAATAAAAATTTATTTGTGTAAATAAATAAATATAACAAAACAAACAGCTTTTGGTTGTAAACAATATACTGAAAACTTTAGGGAAAATTCAAGAAGAAAAAGGAAATATCACACGGACAAAATGTTCACGGCGGGGTCTTGGTGTCTGTGGGGTCACCTGCTTCAGTCGCTGGGCATCCAAAGCAGTGGAGTTGGTTGCAAATGGTTGTCTGGAAACCCTAGTACCACTCGCATCTAGTAAACAGGCCTGCAGCTGTGTGGCAGTTGCATAACGATGTCTGAGTGCAAAGGTCATTAGGGACTGGTCACCGTTGCCGTCAGTCACTTGTGGGGATTCACTCCTGGGTCTGTCATGAACTCTGCCATTAGTTCTGTGTCCTTATGAAATCTGCTGATGACACTTTGAGAGGTTGCTCAGGAGGTAGCTCAGTGGGTAGGTTACTTGCCTCTAGACCGTGAGGTCTTGGGTTTGAATCCCACCTCTAGCACCACTGCTGGGTCCCTGAGCAAGACTCTTATCCCCAAGTTGCTGTAGTTAGGAATAAAAATCGCTTTGGATAAAAGCATCTGCTAAATGCCTTAAATGAAAATGAGACACGCCAAGTGAAATTGATGGGCACATTGAAAAAGGTTGTCTTTTGGTATTGGCCCCAATGTAAGGCACACCTGTACACAATGAGACCCTTACATGGAAAACACAAAATGAGGTGTGTCTATCAACCCAATACAATTGCCTCCCTATCCCAAAACTGTCTGAAGTGAAAAAACACCGTATTTATGACATCCACCATAGCCTGATTGGAGTCGAGCTCTATTTTCTAAACATCCGGTGGCCGCACTGGATGCTGGACGTCTGTGATTGGTCAGCCTCGGAACCCAGCGTAATTTCCGGCTCGACGTCGCTTCCCTTTAAAAATGTTAACAGCGCGAGTGTTGAGCCAGTCTTGAAGACATGGAGCAGATTGAAGAACGTCTTGCAGAAGAAGTGAAGAAGTACGACCATTTGTACAACTCCTCTCTGAAACGCGCCCCCTGCTGTCCTGGCGGCAAATTTCTTTGCAGCAGGGTCGGGCCAGTATGAATACAAACTGGTACAATGGTACAGCGCCATGTAGGAGCACATTTGCTTTATTATGTGCATGAATCAGGCCTGAAGTCTCTCACAATATCCCTAACTTATTGTGAGTTTTGTATATCCTCAACAATGAAGTGTCCCAGAAATTTGAAGACAGAAATCCTTCTCCCACGCTCCCTGAGAAATCAATTTTTTATATTTTTTGATAAGTGTATCTCATGAGGAGGTGAATTCTCCTCATGAAACCTTCTGTGGTTTTTAACATCGCACCTGTGTCTGTATCAGGTTATGTGTTGATAACCTACATTTTAGCAAAGAACTAAAATGTAGCAGCAATTTGCACCATGTATTGTGCAGTAATGTTCAGTAGTATACAGTAGTATTGTTGGGGTAAATTAATGATTAGAACAGTAAGGGGTTCATTTACTCTACCATTTGAATTAATTCATTAGTGCTTACAACTGAAAAGGACCTCTGAGAGGTTCTATGTTTAAGAAGGCCTGCGCTCCCTGGAGTGAGTGTGTAGGAAAAGGAATGTGCAGACACAGATATCTTCCAAACAAGGCCAAAAGTTGGCCTAAAAGTATTCTACACACACAGCAAAAGAAGAGCATTACCATATGGAGAGGTGCTGAGAAGGTAATATCTGAGAGCTGAAATATTGACAAGGAACTGCTTTGGGGTGGAGTTTGAGCATTCAAACAAATTTGGTTGAGAAGCCAAGAAATGATGTAACCAAAATGTATGTGTGCGTTATTTGGGAAGGAAAGAGGAGTGCCCTGAATGAGGTATAAAACCATGGTAAATGAAATGTAAACCAGAGTTGGGCTGGCCTCCCTCGCTCAAACATCACAAAGCTGTCTTTTATAAAACAGCATTGTCTTAACACTGATTTATGACTCCCTGGGCTATATTGTAATTTGTCTTGTAAAACTGCATTGGCAGTGTTCAGTATTGTGGAGTATTGTACAGTAATGTACAGAGTTGTTCAGTGGTGCTCAGTATTGTACAGAAATGTACAGTATTGTTCAGTATTGTACAGTGATGTACAGTATTGTACCGTAGTGTTCAGTAATGTTGTGCAGTATTGGGAATTAGTGGACATCAGTAGTGGACATCATTGTGCATTGTTGTGCAGTAGTGTACAGTATTGTGTAGGTCTGTTCAGTAGTGTACAATATTGTGCAGAATTGTACATTTGTGTTTAGTATCGTGCAGTAGTGTTGAGTAGTGTGCAGTATTATGCAGCATTGTTCAGTAGTATGCAGTATTGTTCAGTTGTATGCAGTATCGTGCAATATTGTACTGGATTGTGCAGTATTTTACAATAGTGTACAGTATAGTTCGGTTGTGTACAATATTGAGCAGAGTTGTACAGGTGTGTTCAGGGTTGTGCAGAAGTGTGCTGTATTTTACAGTATTGTAAACTAGTGTACAGTAGTGTACAGCATTGTAAAGTAGTGTGCACTATAGTACAGCATAGTAAAGTAGTGTACAGTATTGTACATTATAGTTCAGTAGTCTGCAGTGTAGTTCAGTAGTGTACAGTAATGTACAATAGTCTGCAGTTTTGTCCAGTATTGTGCAGTATTGTTTTGTAGTGTACAGTATTTTTCAGTATTGTGCAGTATTGTTCTGTAGTGTACAGTATTATTCAGTATTGTGTAGTATTTTTCAGTAGTGTACAGTATTTTTCAGAATTGTGCAGTATAGTTTAGTAGTGTACAGTATTTTTCAGAATTGTGCAGTATAGTTTAGTAGTGTACAGTATTTTTCAGTATTGTGCGGTATTGTTCAGTAGTGTACAGTATTTTTCAGTATTGTGCAGTATAGTTCAGTAGTGTACAGTATTTTTCAGTTTTGTGCAGTATTGTTCAGTAGTGTACAGTATTTTTCAGTATTGTGCAGTATTGTTCAGTAGTGTTCAGTATTTTTTTTGTATTGTGCAGTATAGTTCTGTAGTGTACAGTATTATTCAGGAGTCAGATTGTGGTGCTCCGTGTTGGTAGCAGCAGTGTTGGGCTCCACCAAGGAGCCAGCATCTTGTTAGCGACATAAGTTGAAGACATCTGCTTTGATAAGCCACCTATGCATCTTTTGGTCTTACTAACCAGAAAATAACAGAATATTTGTACTTATGCACTGTTTTAATTAAACAGGATTTGGTTAACAAGTTCACAACATGCAGCAAAATGCGTTGAGAGGTGAACTGTGCCAATGAGGGGCCGTCAGAATTACCATGAACACACGCATATGAAACACTGTCACACAAACTACTGAAAAATTATGCACCCACAAACTGAAAGACACATGCTAAATCTATATCTATATGTTAAATCTAAATCCAAATCTAAATGTTAAATCGTAAATCTACATGTTAAATCTAAATCTATATGTTAAATCTAAATCTAAATGTTAAATCGTAAATCTATATGTTAAATCTAAATCTAAATGTTAAATCTAAATCTAAATGTTAAATCCTATATCTAAATATTAATTCTAAATGTTAAATCTAAATCGAAATGGTAAATCGAAATCTAAATGTTAAATCATATATCTAAATATTAAATCTACATGTTAAATATAAATGTTAAATCTAAATCTAAATTTTGAATGTTAAATCAATATCTAAATGTTGCTTTTACAAACGGTGTGAGATATGCTAATTGGCCATGCCCCGTGATTACAATTGGCTGGATCTTAGCAGAGTGCTGGACAGAGTGCTGTGATATGACTTGATTTTACTGATCTTAAAGAAAATGTTAAATATTAAGTATATATCTGGCACTTTAAATGTCAAACTTCACAGTTAGATAGGGCTTGGTAACCTCTTTTTAACGACCCCTCGTTTAACATGATAGCCCCGGCGAACAATGTTATTATCCAAGAACCCCCCACCCCCCCACCCCTTTCAGAGACGGTACTTTATTCCCCCACGGAAAATGAAAAAAAGGGTCTTTTCGGGGCAATTCGGGGCACCAATCTCCGGGAAAATTCACAGTTAAATATTGCTCAATGACTAGGGTGACCATATTTTGATTTTAGAAAATCAGGACACCTTAATGTGTGGGGGTAGGGGGTGGGGGGGTGGGGTGTTGTTTGTTAGTGTTAGTGCCAGTCAGTTTAATTGTCCAAAGGTAATAAAATACCAGGACATTTCCCCAATTTCTAAAAAGAAATTCGGATGCCCCGGAAGGACGTGAAAAACGGACATGTCCGGGGAAAACCGGACGTTTGGTCACCCTAAGATAACAAATAGTCACTTTGTTTACTTTAATTGCAAGGACCACACATTAAATCAGCAAAGAGTCTTATTGTTTTGCTGGCATTGCATTTGGATATAGCATGTAAGAAACAATGGATGTGATAGCATCATGGTATATTGAGGGCCTAGACCCAGTTTTTGTTGGTTGGTGGATTCTGGGGGAAGACGCAAGATAATTTTTTTAAATTAGCCAATGTGTAAGCATTAGAACAATCAAAATGACACTATAATACATCTGGGTCTATTTGATATCCAGAGCTATTCATAAAAGGTTGTAGCCTCAGACGCCAACGCCTGACAACACACCTGCGTTAGCATGTGTCACATTATAATGTGACATTTAGATCAATTCATGACAAAACAGAAAAGGTAACACACAGGAAACACAGGCTAAAAGATTTCATATTATATTATATTTCAAATGTTAGGCCGGAATAAAATGTTAATTCTGATCTGATCCCACCTTATCCAGAGTTAGCCATATGCTAAAATGCTGACAGCAACGCATGTTCATTTTAAGCAAAGGTGAGAGTTTGTCACCTTATAAGAGTGGATTTTAAGTGCTCCAATAAAAAGACGACATGTATGTGCTCTTTGTCCTTTCAGACGTTAGAAGCCCTGACGAGCCCCACTTTGGCAGTTAAAGAGCCCACTTTAGCGCTTCATAAACACAGAACTAGATGAATGGCCATTAGCATCATTTTTACATGCTAGCAGACACCTCTGATGTAAGGTTTTATTTCACTAAGCTTTATTGGCCTCTTAGGCATTATAATGGATATTGGAGGTATTAGGCACTCAACAGAACACGTGAATACAGAGCATCTTTAAACGCTCACACTGATAAACCATTACGCCCTAACAACACAGACCAGCTGCTGTTAATTAGCCCATGCAGCCCGTTTTCCGAGGAGGTGCACAACCTGTACTGTACGGTAAACAGAATGTGACTGTGATTTATAGTATTACAGGAGGTAAAAACACAATTTAGGTAATAATAATAATAATGATAATGATAATGATAATAATAATAAAAATAATTTCTAATAATAATATTTAGAAGAAGAAGTATAGCAACAACAAGAGCAACATATAGCAGCAACAAGAGCAACAACAGTAATAATAATCATTAGCATCATCTTCATTTTAATTTATGTAGCACCTTTCTCATAATCAGGATCACTTTACAAATAGTAAAACAATATTTAACACCATCTGGGCCTTTTAAGCATTTTAAAGGGGTCATAAGGATTTCTGGGCAGTTGCGGTTCTAGACCAGAAGCACCAGGGGGGCAGAGAGGGGGTCACTGTGTTTTTAGGGGGTCACATTTAACCACTGTGCAAACTGCGCTGTACCACTGTTTCGGGGGGTGAGGGGGGTGGGTGTTGCACATGTGTGTCAGCGCGCATGAAGCGTTTTAAGAAGCCTGTCTAGAGCACACCTAGTGTTAGTTCTGTTCAATGAGGCAGCGCATGTCGCGATAAGAAATGTATGTTTAAATCTTTGGCTGTTCAGTGCAGGGGGGCCCATGTAGAACCGCCTATGTTTCTGGGGATGAATAAAAGTATTCATTCAACAGAAGCAGGTTTGCATTTAAACTTGCATGTTTGTCTGGCTGTGATGAAATATGAACCTGTTCATTGGTTTTGTCTTCTGAATGCTGGGCTGTAATGACACACCAAACCCACGATTCGGTTTGTTTCACAATTTTTGCCTCACGATTCAGTTCGTATCACGATTCATTTGCGCTGGAGGAGAGGAAAAGTTCTGAGGTGCCATTTTGTTTGGAGACACCTTATCTTTATCACAAAATTATAAACCAATATTCGCTTAAATACTGCCTCCCTTCCAGTCATACTGAGGACGAGGCTTCGGTGAACCACACGAGGAGTCAAGTTGGAGGAGTTGACTCGTCTCTCTCGGTTCACTGCTCCGTTCAAACAAAAGAAACTCCACACAGCTGCCCGGCGCCACAAAACTCACTCAAAACACAATAAAAACAATCACACAGAGACTCCAGCACAGTTTTATCTCAACCCAGCCAGCTTATACACACATAAGTTACATGTACTCACAGCGAATCAATTCAGCAAACAAAGGTTCCATCCGTGTATGTTTGTTAGCTTGTGGGCGGGCTCTTTGAAACCCTTAGACCACAGGTGTCAAACCTGTCCAGAAAGGGCCGCTGTTGGTGCAGGTTTTTGTTCCAACCAAGAAGAAGCCACACCTGAGTAACTGAAAACCAAGGCCAACTGATTACAGAGGTG
>JBBKCR010000080.1:1429383-1439513 GCA_037577295.1 Ladigesia roloffi | reverse complement strand
TCTCTCTTTCTCTCTCTCTCTCTCTCTCTCTCTCTCTGTCTCTCTCTCTCTCTCTCTCTCTCTCTCTCTCTCTGTCTTTGCCTTTTTTGCTCCCACAGTTCATTGCTTTATGAGCCTCTGGTGAGATTTTAATGATCAGTCATGTTAAGCAACTCAAGCTATGAACCACGTTGACTCGTGTTTGTGTGTGCGCGCGTGTGTGTGTGTGTGTGTGTGTTTGTGTGCATGCGTGTGTGTGTGTGTGTGTGTGTTTGTGTGCATGCGTGTGCTCGTGCGTGTGTTTTGGGGGGGGAGTGTATTTTACTGCAAGTCATTTATAGAGTTTCATGTTACATCATTCGCTCCTGTGAGCACTGGATCGCTGCGGAAGAAAGGAAAAGAAAAAAAAAACTGCACTGTTTTCTGTCCAAATAATCTAATGGCTGCCTCTAGGCTTTTCACCATTCCTTTCCAGCCTCTCTCTCTCTCTCCCTCCCTTTCTCTTCCATCATCTTTTCTTCCAGCAGCCCTATCCGAATCCCCCTTTGGGTACCACTGCGATGTTGTTCATCTTTAATTGTATCACATGCCTCTTTAGGCATCTTTGGGAGACGGAGAAGATCCGAAACATCTTCATTTGCAGAAGCTTCGCTCCATCGGTTCTGGGGCCAATCCCTCTTTATCCTAACAGATTGCTCTTCTGGTTACGCGATCGTGACCACATCTGGAATACTTGTAGCGCTGATGACACATCTCCTACGCTGCGATCTGTTTATGAATCAGATAAATTGCTGTAATGGGAACCTTACGGCTGCGGCGTTTCTGCCAGGAAGCTTTTCGCAGACGGACCGAAGAGGGGAAAGCTAATTAAAATGCAATAAGGCACAATTTGTTTTGTTGGCAGCGATTTCTGGAGCAATCAGAAGCTAAACATGCACCACTTACACACACACACACACATTTTGAGCCTTCATTTAGAAGTCTTCACAGTCTTGCTTCTCGGTGAGTGATCGGAATTTGATGATATGTGAGGAAATGAGCTCAGTCATTACCTTCTGAGGCCTGGAGTCTGAGACGCATACTAACGCTATACAATGCATTACATTATCAGAATGTTATAGAGTTATATTTCAATGTGCTTTCTGTTTACATCGGTTTCATATCTAATGTTTACTCGCTCTGCATGCTCTTTTAATTTTTTATTCAAATTTTTATTAAATTTAATTTAGGTTTTAGTGATAATTATCAGATTTTTGCACCTTAGATTGGCAGATGCTCTTATCAAGAGCGACTTACACTCATTTTTTTCTTCTCCTTC
Organism: Ladigesia roloffi; assembly: GCA_037577295.1. NCBI lineage: Eukaryota > Metazoa > Chordata > Actinopteri > Characiformes > Alestidae > Ladigesia > Ladigesia roloffi. The sequence goes on along the minus strand of JBBKCR010000080.1, from coordinate 1,438,216 downwards.
CACACCCATGTGTTCTTCATCCATTTTTACTTATATAACTTGTACTATATAAGTTTTAAATATGTAGTTTTTAATCTTCCTGATTATATGTAAATGTTATTCTATTATTGTTTCTCCGTGTAATTGCGGAGAATAATAATAATAATAATAATAATAATAATAATAATAATAATAATAATAATAATAATAATAATAGTAGTAATAAAACTACTACTACTACTACTAATAATAATAATAATAATTATTATTATTAGTTACATTAGTTACATTGGAGTCCCACTGGAGACACTGAGGGTTAAATGTTTTGCTGAAGGAAGCGATGATAGAATGTGTGTGTGTGTGTGTGTGTGTGTGTGTGTGTGTGTGTGGGGGGGGGTCTTGTTTAAATCTGAAACTTCGTGGTCATCGGGTTCGCAGGCAGGTGTTTTGCCCACTAGGCTCCTAGCACCACCACCACATACTGTTTTACTTCACCTTCTCGGGATTGGGTTTCAGTGCTAGTAAGATGAGGAGGGCAGGCCAGAGGTTTCTTTCCACCAGCTCGTCATAGGGGATCCCAAGGCATGGCCTGTGGTCTCCTCCCGGTTGGTCTTGATTGGAACACCTCCACAGGGAGGCGCCCAGGAGGCACCCTGACTCAGTTCATTAACTCTACTGCCTCCTTTCAGTTTGAAGGAACAGCAGCTTTGCTTCAGAACCCTTCGAGATGTCTGAGATCCCTACATACCCCTTTACACCCACCCACCCTGTGGAGCAAACAGTGTAAAATTCTTTCGCTGTATTTAACACATTCACCAAGCAACGGGCAGTCAGGAACCCAGCCCCCGGGGAGCAGTGTGTGGGGATGGCACCTTTCTCGAGGGCACCTCAGTGGTGCCACTAGCAGACCTGCGATTCAAACACCATGACCGCAGGGGTTGAACAGCAGGGGCAACTCCCTAACCACTCCACTAGGGAGCCGCCTCGCTTTTATTCACAATCTCGCTCTTTCGCTCATCACCCAGAGCTCGTGGGTACAGATGAAGGATGGAAAAAGATCGACTGGTAAACTAAGAGCTTTTCCCTTCTGGTTCTGCTTTGGTGGAACGACGAAAAGGACCCGGACCCTTCTGCCAATTTTCCACCCCATTTTTACCTCACTCCCGAACAAGACCCTGATATACTCGAACTCCTCCGACCGTGGCAGTATCTCACTCCCTACTCGGAGGGCACAAGCCACATTTTTCTGCCACAAAGTCACAACCAAGGACTGGGAAATGCTGAGCCTCGTACTGACCACTTCACACTCGGCTGCAGCCGCACCAGTGCACGCTGGGAGTTGCAGCTCTTTGAAGGCCGACTACAGAAATGCCTCTTTTAAATGATTAGAGACTGAATTTTTAATTGCTGTTCCCTAGACATGCGGAACTTGGTTTTTAAAATTTCACCTAACAGGCTGAGAGCAAACAAAAGTGCGGTGTCGGGGGAGGGCTGCGGCACCGAAGTGTAAAGGGAATATTCCGTTAGCGAGAGCTGTAGCGTCTCGTCCAGTTGCCCTTCAAAAGCCACACAGACGAGACAGACGAGTGAAGTTTGGCAAAGAGAAGAGGCAGACGGGATGAAAGTATGTTTGTTTCTCATTAATTGGTGTTTGTTTTCCCATAGTTTAAGCGACTTGCTTGAGAGTGTGTGTGTGTGTATGTGTGTGTATGTGTGTGTGTGTGTGTGTAATTATCCCTTTGCTGGCGCCAAATGTTTGCAGGACGGCCGCATTTTGACATTGTGGGGACATTTGGCTGATTAGGAGTGCAGGGGATCAGTTTTGGAGGTTAATGTTTAGATGTATGTTCAAAAATAAGCACACGGCTTTACGAATTGGTCCCTTAAAACATAATTTGAAAGGTTCTTTCCCTATATTTTACAGTTTCCTCCCATTTGTCAAGTCCAATTCCATTTAGTAACTAATGCTGGGAAGTTAAAAGCTATGTGCTTCTTTTAATTCACATAAAAGCGCAAGTTCTTTATTAAAAAAGTGTTTCTAATGCAGCATTGGGCTGTTTAACAAACAAAATGACATTTCTGTTGTGTCAGTTAACATTCAGTGCTTTGGATATCCTGACGACTATGTTTATTTTAACAATGTAGCACACTCTCCACCTTACTTTTATATTTCTGTAAAAAAGAGTGTAGGAAATATCAACATGGCGGCTTTGTTAAAAAATAAAAAGCCACAAATGGTTCTTTGAATGCCACACTAGACACCTTTTGATAGTACCATATATGAAAATAAAACATGGTACACTTTGTGCTTTAAAATGCTGTAGGATTTGTTTTACAAAGTATATTGTATGTTTTTTTCTTTATAAAGGGTCTGATTTACAAGTAAATGGTTTCGTTTTAATACGGCAAGTTTTAACTGTAGCGCGTAGAAGCAACAGAATAAAAATCTATTATTCAATCTGCCTGTCAATGGGTTCAGTTAGCTTGTTTGGTTAATTAGTTGATATATCTTCCCCAGCTTACAGAGGATATCAGGTTAATGATTTCTGGGTAAGTAATGGCTAAGCAACAGACAAGGAGCCACAGTTATTTGGACGCTTAGCCGATCGTCTGCATGAGAATTCATCCCGTCAGCGTTCAGCAATGACATACTACAGTAATAAAGCTGAAATGGCAACAAATTGGTTGAGGGGAAATTTTCTACATGCACAGCATTTTTAGGCTAGAGACTCCTGCTCTGACTGCCTGAGGCTAGAAGAACGTTCCTGAGAGGCAGAAGCTCACAGTCGGGAGGGCTGAGCACACCTTACACGTCTGGGATGGTGTTACTACTCAGTTTAGATTCTAGACACAACTCAATTCTCTGTCGCTGCTAGAGGTGATAAGATTACTGGTTTTAATTGCATGCCAGTGATATAGCGACGCTTAAAACCCAATAATGTTCGTTCACTCAGTTATGAATCCTATTCTAAAGACAATTACAGGCTTAATTGAAATGCTGGGAGTAAACACAATGCTGTCAAAGCCTCCCTGCAGAGCATGTAGACATACTTATAATATTGTTTATTATTAATTATTATTTTTTCATGTAAATGCAGTTGTTTTGGTGTTAAAAATTAGTCATTGTTCTAAGAGCACACACACACACACACAGAGTGGGTTCCATAGATGACCAAAGGCCACTTTTATATCATCATCTTTCTTTCTGTTTGAGCAAGAAATCCACTGCAGTGTAGAAACTGTTCTTAGTGCCAAATCCGTCTCTGAAATATCACAACGTTTCTAGCATGGCTGAGCAAGGTTTTCTTGCTTTGATGGGAAAAATAAACTGGGGCCGATGATGCAAAAAACACTAAGAGGGTGTGTTAACAAATGGCGCCGCAGCAGGTTGTTTGTGAGATGTTAATGAGCACTAGTTCAGTTCAGTGAGTGTGACCGCAAAGATCACCAGCGTCAAGGCAGCGCATGACTTCAGCCCGCTAATGACATGCAGCACCTACTGGCAGAAACTGCACAAATTGTTGTGTTCCTGTTTTGCAGCTATAGGGTGGATGACACTCTGGGGTAGTCTGCAGCCAGCTGAAGCCACAGCTCACAGCTTCCTATAACTGTGATTAGTGATCGACCGATATTGATTTTTTATTACCGATACGATACCATTTATTTGCATGTTTATGTGCCCGATAACCGATATTCATTATACTTCTGTGTTTGACACAATTATTACAACACCACAAAACTGTTTTATTTATAATAATCACTCCCTTCTTGCATTCAAATTAATACTAGGAGTCTGAAAGTGCAAAAATTACTAAAGAAAAAAAAAAGCTGTTATGTTTAATAAAGTTTACTAAATATAGGATAGCAAGTAAATATACTTTACTTTTGCACGCAGTTTCCCCTCAGACGTTATGCTGCAATGGCGATCATGCGCATAATACTCAAAACGCCCACCAGATGGCGGTGTTAATTGGTAAACCCGATATTACAAAACCGATAACCGATTATGGTAAAATGCTTAAATATCGTAAAAAACGATATATCGGTCGATCTATAGCTGTGATTAGGAATTGCCATTTTCTACTTTATTCTATCCAATTTTCCAACAAATATTATTCTAACCGTTTAGCCGTACAGACCGGCCACTTATTGTCTTCATGCAAGGGTGTTGAACTGCCAGATGATGTTAACTTCAGTGTGAAATGTGTGGCAGTGTTTCACAAGAAGCATGTGCCTCTACCTCTCACATTACCAAGCTGAAGAAAAAATGGGTAAAAATAATAATAATCCAGACGAGTAAAGCAAAAAACAACCATAAGAATTGACTACAATGTACTCTACCAATTAGAGATGTTGTTTATGTTCTATATGGACACCAATTACTTGCTTGACATTGCACTCAAATGCATAGAGTTTTATGTGGAGTTGGTCCCCGTTTGCAGCTATAACAGCTTCCACTCTTCTTGGAAGGCTTTCCACAAGATTTTGTGGGAGTTTCTGTGGGAATTTGTGTCCGTTCATTCTGTAGAGGATTTCTGAGAACAGACACTGGTGATGGACGAGAAGGTCTGGATCACAATCTCTGTTCCAGTTCATTCCAAAGTGTGGTTGAGCTCAGGTCTCTGTGTGGTCAAGTTCTTCCACACTGAACTCCTCCAGCCACATTGTATGGAGCTGGGACACAGTTATGCTGAAAGAGAAATGGTTCTTAGCAAACTGGGTCCACAATATTGGAAGCATGTTGTCCAAAATGAATTGGTCTGCTGAAGAGTTAGGATCCTTCCCTGGATGTAAGGGGCTCCAACCCTGAAAAGCAGTTGTGTCCCAATACTTGTGTCCATATGGTACATCCCCATTCATTTCAGTCAGTCTCCTACACACATACACGTTTAAATAATTTTTTAGGTTGCGAATTTACCAATAATTCATTCCATTGGCTCTTTCTCATCAACTCATACCTCTGTGAAAAAAACATAGTTTGTCATTTGCCAGAAAACGACCTATTGCTAGAACCAGTGTCGTCTTTTCTAATAAAACTGTCACTCTCTGTTTTTCTCCCTTCTCCACCTTCTCAGATAAACGTTTGCACGTCTCTCTGTGCCAATAGCATAGAAACTAGCATCAGCGATTACATGTCGGCGCCCACTGGCTAACAGCAGAATGCTAACAGAAATTGAGCCGCTGAACTTCTCACTCGACCCCATCATGGCAGTTCATCGCGCCTTCTTTTCTCCTCTCCCACATGGCGTTAGCATTAGCATAAAGCTGTTGAGGAAAGACAGCAGACTGACACGGAATGGGAAAAGTGCAGCAGAATGGGTTGGCCAGCGACGATGTCATCTTTCTTGAGGTATGCGAACAATATCAGCTCATGGCAGTCCCGGTATGACGTCCAGTGACAGCTGATCCGAGATGAAGAAGAAATGTCAGAGGCCTTTAGTGAATTCACGGACTGACAGCCCATGCGATTTGAAAGGAAAGATCTTTTTTTTTTTCATTTATATGCGTGTCTGTAAGGTGGCATGGCTTTCATGTGGAAACGGTACAGATCTAATAGCGGTATCAGTCCCATACCTGTAGAGAACAAAGAGACGACGTGGCCAAGACTCGGAGAGGATAAATGCGTGCTTTTAATTGTTTTGACACCATATAGGACTTTTTGGCACGGTGGCGGAGAACTTGCCCTCAGCACACGAGTGCCGGGTCAAACATCCGTTGTTGTTCAAACCCGTTTGAAGCGTCCATTTATCATATCCTGCGGGATGTGTCAACAAAATGTGCAGCTGTTCCAAAAATTCTGCCTTGTAACCATCATGAAGCGAAAATGCAGCGCTGGATCTCTCATCTCTCTCTGTGTAGCTGTCTGTCTGTCCGTCTGTCTGTCTTTCTGTGTGTTTGTGTGTGTAATACAGCTTGTTTAGCTTCTGTCCCGTGGCCCTCCTCCACATGTTTGACTTAGCTGATTTATTCATGAAGGGAAGACTTTCTCCTTTCAGCGAGGGAACGAGGGAGAGCAGGAGAGGGGAAGAAAAATTGCACTTTAAAGGATTGCCTCTCCCTGCTTTGTCTCTGTCCTTCTATACTCCTTTCAACGTCTCTTGCTCTTATCCCTCAGTCCATGGGGAGCGCGTGTTGGACTTAATTGCTTCCTGATAAGGTTCTAATTAAAGGTACAATGTGCAGGAACATTTGTGTTTTTCACCTGAGCGCCAGCGTGACAGTAAAGCCCATCAACATCGAGATGCCGCCTGACTCCAGCTCATTAATGCCACCAACTCTGGCACTGAGAGGCGAAAGGCTTTATATGAACAGGAACATTTCGTCTTCGTCAGATTAGTTTCCGGCATTGATCGCTCGCTCCCTATGTTAACCACATGTTGATTTGTTTGGCCTGTTTTAATTGGAAGATTACCTGTTGAAGCACTTTGTGTAATTGGACTTGGATTGAAAGTCTCTGGCCAAGATTGAATTTAACTCACGCTGGGCCAAACTGTTTCACCAAACGTTTTTCTGAAATTTAGCGTAAGTCCGACGTATTAGGGAATTTCCCTCAAATTTCTCTGAAAGTCTTTAAAAATGGCCAAAATGCTTTTTCTCTGTTAACGTATTGTATGCTTTTGAACTAAAAGTTGACTATTGTGGACTTTTTAGGCTGGTTTTCACTTAAAACGAGATTAAAGGCCTGATTTTACCATCTCGTGGTGCAGCAGTCAGAATGTAACATTACACCATTTAAGGCAAAAGGGAAATTAAAGTTCCATTTAAAGCAGAAATCCGACTTTGTAATCAACTTTGTGAAAGCAGTAGCTTCAATAGTCAAATTATTTCAGTGTTTTATGCAAAAGATGACAATTAACCATTTTGAGATTGAGTGTTTAATATACTATGTACGTATATTAAACAAAAATTTAAACTAAAACCAGCTTAACTGCATCAGTGTGCATTTTTCATTTATTTATTTTGTAAGCATTCAGATAAAAAGGATACAGATAATCATAAAAATGCTGAATATCGGATCTGATGATCGGTCAGGGCGATAATCGGACGACACCTGGTTTCATTATAGACCTGGATGGTCCTTACTGTGGGGACAAGCTTTGTCAGTGTATGTTTATCTTGCAGTACAGGACATTCCTCTCTCTTTCTGTTTGTGTGTGTGTATGTGTGTGTGTGTACCTATGTATGAAGAACGAACTGGCCTCCCATTGTAGCTGCATCTGATGGCACACAGGGGTGTTTTTAAACAGGGATGTGACCAGTAAGGCTCAGCGGTGAATCTGGAGTCTGATTCAGGATGTGGAGGAACGCTTCTTTTCCTCAGCAGAGCTTCGACATGCTGAATTTCTTCTGGCCTCAACCAAGCCCCCCAGCCCTGTGTCTCTGTGGACTTGTTTTATTCATAAAAAGAAGAAACACAACACAGTTCTACCAAACATCGAAGGAAATTTGATATTTCTTTCATATTCCTGAAACATACAGAATTACTGGCACGGACAATATATTTTTTAAAGTATTTTTATTATTTTCCACCACTGATGCTTCTTTTTTATTCTGATGCTTTTACCAATATTGAAATGCCTATTATGAGCTGATACCAATACTGGTCTAACTGTTTAGCTTTAAAAATGAGCCACTGGATTTTATTTATGAAAGTCTATAAGTAGGCTATTGTGCTCAAACTACTTAAATACTCACATTGCGCCATTTCAGGCTTGATCTGTTACAAGACAAGATTGATTTTAATGCCAATTCAGCATTTTCTGCTGATATCAGGCTTATAGCAATATGGGATATCATGTCAGCCAACGTATTTGCCTCTTATTGCTACAAAATGATATGTTGGTATGTCTTGCACTGGAGTAAAAACACAGTGGACTTTACTCTCGTTCATTAAATCACCCATACACTCGTCTGTAAACTTATCTGTAACTACAATTGATCGGGAGGTTCAAATTGCACAGTTTAAAACTGTGGTTGGCTACAGGGCTCATTTGTTATCCTGTCCTATTAAATTAATCATATTTACTGTTTGATTTACCTGAACTACACAAGTAATGATTGCGTATTAGAAGTGCTAATTTATTTTACATTTGAAGGTTTAATAATCCATTATTTCCAACATTATCCTCACAAATGTGCTTAGAGTAGATTATACTATAATGACTCACATTATGTGAGATGATTTTTTTTTCTCAAATGTGCTTGTATATTCACATATTCAAAACTTCTTTATGTCACCTTTTAAAAAGGAATCAGGGAATAGGGGATAGTTTTATTTACAGATAATTTTGACTTAGGTACACTATATGGACAAAAGTATGGGGAACATTAGTCCATCTTCAATGACATTGCATTGAAATACATAGACTGGATAAAAAATGTTCTTCTTCAAACTGTGTCCGTTGATTTGGGAGCATGGTTTTGTCTAAAAAGACTTGATGGGCTGAAACATTAAGATTGCAATTCTCTGGAAGTAAGGGCTCTAGCCCAAACCCTGAAAACATTACTTTTGTCCATGTTGTGTCATTTCAGAAGGTTGGATTATGTGAAAACCTTCATCAAAACAACTAGGGTAACTGTGATTGGTCAGGGCGCTCACAACACACAGTAACACATGACTAGATAATTGACTAATTTGCCCTTTAGGAAATAATGATTACCGTATTTTTCGGCCTATAAGACGCTCCGGAATATAAGACACACCCAATTTTCAAGGAGGAATATCTAGAAAAAAGTGCGTCCCAAAACTTTTGTCCACTCTAGATACACAACGTCGTGTCTCGTTTTAGTCAACGAAAATGAAGAGACACTTTAGCAGTTTTTATATTGTAAACCACATTTAGTCTCGTTCTTA
>JBBKCR010000080.1:1400068-1413359 GCA_037577295.1 Ladigesia roloffi | reverse complement strand
TGTGTGTGTGTGTGTGTGTGTGTGTGTGTGTGTGTGTGTGTGTGTGTGTGCATGCGCAATAAAATATATCAGTATATATACATGGGTTTTTGCACTAAAACGTTGTTTGTTAGTTATATATCCTGGCTGACGAAATTATATTATTATTTTCTTAGGTTCTCTTATGACGCTTGTGTGAATTTGTTACTGTGCCTTTTACACTAATATATGTAAATGAGCTCTATTCTCATTTGCTACCATGAATTCCATTCATTTACTTCATTGGCAAAGCAGTGCAGACTGAAACACTCAAATGAAGCACGAATGGGAACAGATGCTGAACTGCTGAATGCTGAAATTTATTAAATTAAATAATTATATACAAATAATATGGATGAATTTGCATATTTACTATTTATATACATACATTCTTAAATCCACATAGATTTTATTACTGTATTTACTTCTTATACCAATGAAAATGACAGCATGCGTATTTACATTCTAGCACTGCAGGAGTTCAGTCTTACCTGTACAGTAAGGGTAATGAGTTAGAAATTAAATTAAAGTGTTTTTGTATCATATCTGGGGGCATATTTAGGATTTACACTATGAAAATAGGAATTTTTAGACATTTTAACTATAACATTAACTTTTTAACATTTTTTCACTATACACTGGTGCTCTTGGAACGTGGCCCCTGCAAAAAGTGGCAGATTACAGTATAAACAATTATCTATCTAAAAGACACAGTAACACATAACACATTCACGAATGTCATAACAGAACCACAGAAATAATATAATACAATAAATTCATCAAACAGCCCACACACAATATTCTATTGCATAAACTCTTCTCTTGCATTCCATATATACTCAAACAAAATATTCATCGTGCTAGAATGCTAATCTTAATCTTAATTCATAATGCTAGAATGCTAATCTTATAATCTAATCTAATGCTAATCTTATAATCTAATCTAATGCTAATCTTATAATGAGGAAAACCAATGATGTCTGAGGATTTTTAATGTTTTTTTAAGTTAAAAGTTAAAATAGCATTTAGTGGCCAAATAAAAACATCGGCTGGCAAAACGCTTTAAGGTTTTAATTGGTGAAGAAGCTGTGATGATGTGTGCCTGTGTTCGCTTGCTTCAGTATTTGTCAAAAGAAAGACTGATCAAAGTGATCCGAAGGTTCGGCTTCTTTGACTGATCAAGGTTCCTCCCTGGGTTACGGGCGGATTTGTTGTTCGGGTCCTTTTTTGATCAACTTGCTGTTGTCATAGTTTATGTCATTAAAAAGGAGAACAAAGAGATGGATACGTCCCTGCCCCAGAGACACACACATATACACTCACAAACTCACACACTCACACAGCATCTTCCCTCAGTACTAGCTGTCTGAAAGGCCTATCAACATTACAGATACACTGAAAGTGTGTTTATACCATATCCTGACACTGAAATACTTTGAGATGTTGTTTTGTGCACTGAGAGATGAACATATGCATGAAAATGGGATTTAAACTCCATTTTGGACCTGATATGTAGTCTTTTTATTACAGTTAGTTATATATATATATATAAAATAGAATGTCTTTTATTGTCACTACACAGATATACGAGTGAATGTACAATGGGATACACTGTATATATGTACATATATACACATATTAATTGCTAGTTTAATCACAATCATATACAGATATCGATTCATATTATTACACAATTTTATATGTGACCGTGATTTGAATTGCAATTGTTTTGCATTAATTAAGTTCCAGACCTATTTTCCTGTTTTTAGCATGGGGCTTAAACACTGAATACCATGTGTTGGAGAACCAGCTCCATGTTCCTCTGCTACCAAGTACCACATGTTGCTTCTTATTAGTCTAACTCATCTACCGACAGTTTAAAAGTCCTGTGTTAATTTCAGCCCAATAGAATGTACTTTTGATATTGCAGGCTATTATTAAAACTTCTACTCCTGCAATCTTATAAATTGCAAATCTTTTCGTCTGTGCTGCTGGTGGAGAATGTATTCAGGGTCAGAGCATGAAGAGGTCAGTTACAGGCTTTTTAATTTTAGTGAGGATATGGAGTCGGTTGTGGAAAGAGTAGCATAAACCCTTAGAAAGATATGGGAATTAAGAACGATTTTCAAAAGGGAGTTTGAACTCATCTCTCGTTCTCTCTCTCTCTCTCTCTGCGTGTGCTTCATTAAAAATCACTGCCGGTAGTGTATTAATGTGATGCCCCCTTGCTGGTTTGGGCTGCCTGTCTTTTTAAGAATTAAAGAGGAGGGCATGTAAAACTACAGAAAGTGGGTCATAATGAATATGAAATCTAGGGGAGACGGGGAGAGGGAAATTTTGCCATAATTAAGTGGCAGGATGTGAGAAGGCGTCGGGGTGAACTTGAAGCAGTGTTTAGCATCCTGATGCGCTTTTTAAATGAACATGTGAAGGAGGACGTGTCGCCGTATTAATGAGATATTTACAGCGGAGAAAATGAGGAAATGCCTCCAATGACTTCGAGATCTGCTTAGACGAGTTCCTTCGTTCAGACGCGCCGCAAAATCAAAGAAAGACCTCGCAGGGTTGTTTTCATACCATTTTCAAACACTGAAGTAGAGAACGTTGAATTAGATAACATGACTGAACGGATGGATGGATGGATGGATGGATAGCCGCATGTAAAGATTTGGATAAAATTACATGTTTATTGACTTTCTGAGTAAAACCACACCAGCCGGGAGCACATTTCACAATTACTGTTTACTTGCTAGATTTAACATATTGGGAAGATAAAAGTGTAAAATGGGGTCTGTGCAAAAGTTTTGTCTTTTCGCAGTGTGTTAAATTGAGCAAATAAATTAAAACTGTGCACATTTCTTCTTAGACAAGACATAGAATACATAGAAAGTCAAGATGTGTTTAGATAGTGCTCGGATGCATTGATAAAATTATTTTCAAAAAGTCTAATCCTATTCGTAGAGACACAATAATATGCATGGACTCTTACACTCACTTATGATGTTTGATTGGATTGTTTGGCTTCAAACAACACCAATGAGAATTGTTTCCTTTTTTTAAATTTTAAGCATTAACTAGACAACAGAAACATTGTCTGAAGCAGCCAGCAAATTACATAACTAGGCAAATGTTATTTACTTATAATACCACTAAAACTGACAACCAATATAATGCGATATCAATGCTGGTGTAACAGTAGAGGCAATAAAACACCCAGCACTAAGTTACAGTCTATAAATGATGGAACGACTGGTTTGAAAGATTGAAAGTCTGAAATTAGATGTCTCAAACAAGAGCTGTAGTTGTTTAAAAATTGCAGCGGTGTGTTTTATGTCCTTATAGGGTCTCTTATGTCCTTATGGACTCTTAACGATGACGTCTGGCTCGATTCCCGACAACTTTTTCCTCTTCTCTCTCTGCCTCTTTCTCTCTCTCTTGGTTTCCTTCTCTCATTCACTGCCAGTGAGTATTTGGTGGTAAAGTTTACAAGGCTACAGGTCATAAAGTTTTAGGACTGAAGGAGACAGTGGTTTACGGCAGCCGGCTCAGAGCAGTGAAGGCGGTTTATTAAGATCAGAATTCAGATCCCACTACTGGCAGCGAGTCTCTTTCAACAAGCAAGTTTATTCCAAAGGTGGTATTCTGCACATAGAAAATAAACCAGTCTCTTTGTCTTTTATAGGTGATTTGTAAAAGGTGGTTGGCATTTTGTTGATTAAATAATAATATACTATGGATTACATTGGTAGGTGATTGATTAAATGGAAATTATTATTGTTTTATCAATTAATAACGTAATAATTTACACTCAAATATTTGATTTTAGCACACTGAAAAACACACTAATATACTTCTGAGATCACAGAAGGTGGTAATTGAATAATTATGTAATCATATGCACTAAAATATGTGGTTTTGGTATATTAACATATATACTAATACACTATTGAGCATAGCAGGGATCAAGAAAAATAGTATTTTATTTATTGGTATATATATATACATATATATTAAAATATTTGACATGAAATTTGTGACTATAAACACTAGTGGTATTGTGTGATCCTGCTGGTGTGGGTTTCCTCTCTTTCAGTGATGCACACAAAATTATTTGAATGCTGTTTGATTCTAATTTAAGTAAGACCATAACATCCCTGTAATATTCCTGAGAGGAAGTTAGAGCACTAATTTACTCAGAGAAGTACATTTGAGTTCATGGAATCAGTATGTTTATATCTTATTACTTGATAACTTTAATTAAAAAAAAGGCTGACTCAGAGACTCATTTCACTACATCATTGTTGTGTGACTAGGTTTGTGACAAAAATCTTGAATAAGTATATATTGAATGTTTGTGGATTATCTTGCTTTCAAAACATTTCTCACCAAGTCTGCCCAGAAACATCTTGAAAGATGCACTCTGACCAGTGGCCATATTCTCTACAACCTTGTAACTGCTCAGAGGAATTCACACCTAATTTCACACACTGATTTCTAGCTGTGAATATTTCAGTCTTATTTGAGCTCATCTGTGATTTCCACACAATTATACAGCGTTTCAGATTGCCAGGGTTTGTATTCCTTTATTTGATGTACACATATCCGATCCTAATCACTAATTAAATAAGGCGTTGGCTGTTAAATCAGATAAGTTCCACATTAGTGACTACGCCTCAATGTCGGTTATGCATGACAAATAAAGGAAAATGGTATATGAGTCTTAATCCTGACATTCTGATGAGAAAATTGCAGAAATGCTAAAATGAGAGCAATAGTCCAAGCCAAAGATCACGTCTTCATGTGTGAAATTGGCTGTGAACTCCTCTGAGCATTGACAAGGTTGTAGAGAATATGGCTGTGTCATTGTGCAGGTTTCAACATGTTTCTGCACAGGCTTAATGAGAAATACTTCTAACTGACAAAACTCATTTAAGCCAGGGCAACATGACAACAATCTGAAGTTGTTTTCCCACAATAAAGGGATGCTGTGGTCTAGGGCCAATATGGGACGTAAAGTGACCAATCTGTCATACCCACCACAGCACACAGTGTGAAATACTTTCTCTTCTTTCAACCCATTCCACCCATTCAGCAAGTGAAGCAGCAGCCTGTGGGGATGGTATCTTGCTTAAGAGTACTTCCTGGGATTCAAACCCACAACCTACTGGCCACAGAGGCAAATCCCTAACCACTAGGCCACAGTCTGCCCAATATATTAGTGCTATTATAATATATGAGAAGATTCGAAGCATATAATTGAAATTATCAGTATTTTTACTGATCATGGATCAAAGATGTATGGCAATGGAGCCTGTAAACCGCAACCAGTGTAAAGCAACAAAGAGAAATAGAATAGTTGAATTTTAGGCCATTGTATGTGTTCTTAAACCAATATAAAACCAATATATGCAAAGTTTTCCACAAACTTTGACATTAGGAACTATTGTTTTGCTGGTAAACTCCTTTGTTCTCCCTCATTTATTGCGCTTTTAATATTAAATTTTAAAATGAAGTATCGTTCATGTATTTTGAAACTGTCTTTAAGTATCATTGCTGCCATATCACCCAAGTTGACTCTGATCCCAAGGTCTGGGTATTGGATTTGTTGGACCAGAGGGAAAGTCAGGGAACTAAATCTCTAGCTGGCCAATATAACCTTTTCATTCTTTTGTTGCTTACTTTTTTCCTCTGATTATCTCCATACTGGTGTCCTGTTTTAATTAAGAGTCCATTATAGTGCAGAGACGGACTCTTCTCTTTTCTCTCGTAACGTTAATCTTCCATCCATGATCCACCAACGCTGGTTTTCAATAGAAGAAACAAAGCTTGCGCTGTAGCTGCAGCTATTTCTTCTCTCAGCGCCACGGAAAAGACTGAGAATTAGTCCTCAGTTAGAAAGAGTGTTTGGACAAAAGCCTAAAGGAAAAGGCAGAGAGAGAGAGAGAGTGAGAGAGAGAGAGAGATTAATTGAAAGTCATTGTAGGTCTGTCACACTGTGTTAGGCGTTATAGGTTACCAGGACATAGTGAAGGTCATTGTGCAAGCACTCAAGGAACTCAAGGATTGATTTTGAGACCTAAGGGTTTGGCCAAGGTCCCTCAAATATATATATAGAGGCACCAGTCGACGGCCTATGAAAGTAGTCGACTAGTCGTGTTTTTTTCTTTCTCTCTGCCCTCGCTTTGGACGTATTGCAGTCTCTGCCTCTGATTGGCTGACACTGACACGCATTCCTTAGTTTAACCAATTACTATAGTCCCTTCATAAAAGGGGTGGAACCATTGTAACGTAGAGTGGAGTGTAAACACGAGAACACAACAAGAGGAGACAGACGGCAGCAGAGAACAGAGAAACACATCACACGTGTGGAGATCCTTCACTCTAGAACACAAACAGCACGGGGAACCTGCAAGTTGGTGTGAAAACCGGCGTTCTGCACGGTTCTGAAACAGCACCTCTAGCTAACATGCTAATGCTAGCACTGCAAGGAGTCCGGTTCAAGGAATTTAATGACATTGCGTTCAGACACATAGACTTTAATACGAAGTTGGTCCCCCTTTGCAGTTAGATCAGCTTCTGCTCTTCTTATAAGGCTTTCCACAAGAAGTTGTGTCCATTCACTCTGTAGAGCATTTATGGCTCCCAAGTAAGAGTGCCCTTACTCTTGTCCATATAGTGTAGCTGTAAGTAGTTGATTGCATTCAGAGCAGAGGGGATTAGTGAGGCCAGCTACTGTATCATGTTCTGGATAACTCTAACCTTGTAGCCTGGGGTTTGGATGGCTTTGGGCTCATGTAACACTGCTCCAGAACATCCCATTCTGTTGGTACCTCTTTTCTATGGAGATTTTACAGCCAAACACCTAAGTCAGCATTGCCAATCTCATTAAAAAGGGCTGTCTGTAAACTTTTGGACATATAATAGAGAGGCAGCACATCCCTAATAACACTTTTTCCCAAATACTTGGATAAATACAGATTTCTACCTCGTTTTTGCTGATATGGAGTTTAGCATTCCCCATATCCTCTTTCACCTCTGAAAATCTTTCCTTTTCGTCTCTCCGTGTCTCTTCCTATTCCTCCCTTTCTCCAGTATTGCCGCTGAAGGCTCATTTCTTGCTTTGTCATTGCCCATGAGTATCATCCTCTCTCCATCTTTCCTTCTTTGGCTTAGTCTTCTGCCTTTGGCTTAGCTTAGCCCTTCTTTGTCTCTCTCTCTTCCTCCCTCCCTCGCTCTCGCTCGCCGTCTCTGGCTCACTGTCTGTGGTTGTTCCTTCAGAGAAAGGCCGATGTGGATTGGACCCTCTGACAACGCAAATCCTGTGTGTGTGTGTATGTGTGTGTCTGTGTGTGTTGGAGAGCTCTCTGTAGTCTCTGAGTGGAGGATTAAAGTCTAAGGCTCAGATTCCTAGACCTGCAGGCAACAAGATGGCCTGCATCAGCAACGTGTGTGTCCATGTGAGCGTATGTGTGAGTTACTGCTGGCTGGATGAATAGATGGAGAGTCAGATAAATGGACAGATGGGTAGATAAATGTATAGATTGATGGATGGAGAGATGGATGTAAATAAGTATAGATAGATGATGGACTGATGACTGGAAACAAGGTTGGATGGATAGATGACTGGATGTGTGGATGTAAAGAAAGAAAGAAAGAAAGATAGATAGATAGATAGATAGATAGATAGATAGATAGATAGATAGATAGACGGATGGATGGATGAATGGATGGATAGATGGATGATGGATGAATGGATGGATGGTTGGATAGATGGATGAATGAATGGATGGATGAATGGATGGATGGATGGATGAATGGATGGATGGATGGATGAATGGATGGTTGGATAGATGGATGGATGGATGGATGGTTGGATAGATGGATGGATGGATGGATGGATGGATGGATTGATGAATGGATGGATGAATGGATGAAAGGATCGATGGATGGATGGATGGATGGATGGATAGATGGATGGATGGATGGATTGATGAATGGATGGATGGATGGATGAAAGGATGGATGAATGGATGGATGGATGGATGGTTGGATAGATGGATGGATGGATTAATGGATGGATGGATGGATGGTTGGATGGATGGATGGATGGATAAATGGATGGATGGATGGATGGATGGATGGATGGATGGATAAATGGATGGATGGATGGATCGATCGATCGATCGATGACAGGAGTGCCAGAATTATGGGTCATAACTCACAATTCAAAGATAGGTAGATACATAAACAGATCCTCAAATAATAATGTATATATAATATTCACTGGCATAACTGTGTGAAAATGACCATATAGGACACATCCGCATACTTATACTGCACATTTACTCATGATGCTGTTCAGCTTATTTGTTTAAAGACACTATGGCTGAGGGGAGAATGTTTCTACCCTAGTGTAGCCATTTCCAGACCTGGGGTGTGTCTCTGCAGCCTGATGGAGGTGGAATGAAGGATGGAGGCGGTGCCCGGGGTCAGGTTCAGTAGTACGTGATCTGTGTGTAATGGCTTTACTGTTGAGGCCTGAGAGGTTACGGGAGGGGGCGTCAATAATTTTGGAGACATGAAAATATGTGCATGAAATTTTTATAGTATATTATAGTATTTTTAAAAAGTTTTTTAGTCTGCTGGAGAAAAAGGAAACAACCGATGAGAACGGTTTGACGTATCTTTAGAAAGGAGCAGCGGAAAATGCTTTGAGTCTGAGTTGGTGTATTCATCAAAGCTCCATCTGAAGTCCTAAGCGCTTCACCCTCGCAGCCGTTTGGTTGTTTTAGAAGGTTTTATGAGTGGAGAATTGTGAGCGGAGCTGTGGACTGGGGGCGTGTTAATTAGGTCTTTTGTTTGTGTTACGGTCAGCCTTTTATTTAAATTCCATGATAACGAAATAAATACATTTGTATTACATTAGCCTTCCATCCGCCAGCTTTCCTGATTCAAGTCTTGGTTGTACACATTCGGCAGCCTTAGGCGCCTTTGATTCAAACAGACATTCAAGTGTATGTGTGTGAGTGTGTGTGTGTGTTTGTGTGTGTATGTGTGGGCGAAATGGAGAGTGTTCATGTGACATTGTGGGAGTGCACATGTGGGTGTGTGCCTGTGAGCGCTTTCACGTGTGTATCATCTCTGTCTCGTTCTGAAAACCTTGGAAAAAGAAAACATGCATCGCTTTTAACGCATGTTAACCCTTTCCAGTAATTACTGCCGTTTTGAAACCCATAGCAAATTACATTTGCTTTTGAGGGATATTCGGTTATATTTGGCAACTAAATTACTCAAGAAAGGAAAAAAATATACACTAAACCCTTTTATGACTACATGCACCTCTGTGGGGAATCAAATGTTTATTTAACTAAATGCTGTTCCCCTTCCTCATTGGTCAACAGTGCACAGATCTCAGTGCACAGTTTTCCAACCCTAACAGGTTTTTAAAGTCTCGACCAATGAAACACTCTAGAATTCCCCAAGAACATGATGTACTACTTGGTCAATTGTGTTTAACTGGAAATGTATACATCTTATTCAAATGATGTGACTGAGTTTGCTTCATGTTCTAGGATACATTGTAATTGCAGTCAATTTATTCTATAATGGACAAAAGTATTGGGACAATTTGCCTCTACCTGGACATTAATGACAATAATGAGATTTTGATATGGCGCTGGTCCACTGGAGCATGTCATTGTCCAGCATATCTCGTTCTACTGTAGCATAAAGGTTGACCTCCGATGGAAACAAGTGGCCTTGCCTAAACTAAGGTGTGTCCCAATATTTTTGTCCATATGATATATATGTTTCAGATCTGCCCTTTAGACAGAATTCCAGCGCTTGAATGGGGACCTCTGTGGTTTAACATAATGAGATTTTATTCCAAGTTTTTCTGGACCATTTGTCATGAAATGTTCGCATAGTGTAAAGGGTGGCTGACATTTGCAAGCAGTATCAAAAAATTTATAAATAAAAAGCTGAAAAATAGAGCTATACGTTTTTGATATGACAACAGCAATGTGTTTGTATGTGTGTGTGTGTGTGTTGCAGAAGATTGATTGCCTGGTTGAAAGTGGTCGTCTTGACTGACAGCTGTGAGAAGCTGGATCAGTAACCTCTAGCTCACCTCCTCCCTTCTATTCTTAGTGATGTCAGAATGACTGACAGGTCAAGAGGAACAGAAAGGATGAGGATGACCTGGCCATGTGCTGGACACTGATATTTCTCTAGTGGAACCTGGCCAGCTCAGACTTAAAGTGATAAAACATTTACACACTTTTTTCTTTACTCAAATGAAGTCAATAAGCCAATACATGTTTGACATTTGATACTTTTCACTAGAGGTACAATATTTTTTTTCCCTCGTGATAAATAGTTTCTTTGTGCCAGAAAAGTGAACATTAGAATAAATACAAACAAACAAGGAACTATTAAAATGCACCGTGATTTGTTCTGTGTGTAAAAGTAGTTGTTACTGTGTCAGCTGGTAAGGAGAACCAGTTCCAGGTTCCTTCTAGTTTCCCCCAGCCATTGTTTGCATTGCGAAACTCCATCAGCAGCTCCTGATTTAATATAATGAAGGCCTGATTGAGTCAAACCAGGTTTTTAATGAGACTACTGTAATACTGGTCTGCCACAAGCAACACACCGACATAACATCGCTGTTTACTGTAGAAATTCATTCGTGCTTATTTTTTTTTATTTTTTAGTATTTGTAGTAATGTTAAAATATAAAAAAAACACTCACCAGTCATCTAATCTTAAAGCAATACATTGATGTCTTAAGACACTAAATTATTAATTTGTGAGAAACTGAACGCAATTTTGCGTAGGATACACAAACGTCGGAAGTGATCTGTTTCGTGTTAACGACACTCGTTGTTTATACAGAGCACAGAGAATCCGGCGTTTGCGTATCCTACGCCAAAGCTCGTACACAGGGTGCCCGAGACGGTTTGGACGTGGTCGTCTATCAGAGGTAAAAATGATATAAATACTGTTCAGTTTCTCACAAAAAACGATCGTTTCATGTCTTAAGACATCAGTATATCGTCACGAGCCACGGGGTGTAATCTGGACGCATGTTTTTTTACTTCGAAAGGCTTGATTCCCATCCACTTCCATTAAATGACTACCAGACTGCTACGGCTAAAGCTAATAATCTGCTTTTGTGTTCTGCTGAGGAAACAAAGTCACCTACATCTTGGATGCCCTGTGGGTAAGCAAATAAACATCAGATTTACATTATTGGGCGAACTATCACTTGAGTTAAGGGAAGGGGAGGACGCACTCAGTAGTTTGACTGGATTTGAATGAAAACAGAACACAGGGTCAGGGAACCAAACAGGACAAGCACAAATACACAAAACATACAAGACTCGTGCTCCTCAAACAAACAAATGAACAAAACTAGATATGCCAGCTTGAGACCAACTCAACACTGCCAGGAATACGTGGACGTGGACAGAGAGTGCAGGGACGTGCACCGAGTCCGGGCAAAATGGGAGGAACACGGGCCTGGAAGACGAACACAAAACCATTAACATGGGCTAACCACAACACAAGGACTTTCAGAACGAGAACGAGGCAGAATACAAGGAGATGAGACGACAATCAAATGAGAACGCAGCAGGATACAAACAGATAAATAGACAAAGACAGACTCAAAGGGGAACGGGACCAGCTGGGGCTTAAATAAGACACACAGACGAGGAACAGCTGAGACTCAAAGGAAACGAGGGGCAGGTGAAAGTAATTGACAGGACGCGATACAAATGGAGGAGACACACTAGGTAGGGAACGTTGGATACTAACCAGGGTGGACAAAAGTAAAGGGACAAACTAATATCCGGGAGACGGGGGCCAGGAACGACGTGACGGGGACGTCACAGTAGCAGAGAACTTTTAAAACAGATTTTTACTGCTGAATTGATTGTCTAGAATATGGAGTGGGTTAAGAGTCAGTATTAATTGTCTTAATTATTAAGCTGAAGTTGTAAAATGTTAAATGTTTTGGGGCATAATCAAATTACTTGCAATTTATTTAATCACTGTAATGTGTGTTTGTGTCTGGCTGAGACCTAAAACAGTTCCGGTGTTCTCCTCTGTACTGACTTATTAAATCCAGCACTGCCTGAAATAATCATTTTTCAATAGTGCATTGATTTCCAATAGAAATCTTGCAGAGTTTCGCATCTTTTCCGCTCTAATACACCCCGCTAGCAAATGATGAGGCTCTTTAGGAGTCGGCTCTGGTCTGTTAGAGCAGTGAGCAACACTTGAATTGGGAAGTTCTAGTATGATGTAAAACATTCATAACGTCCAATAATGAGTTCTGTTTGTTGCAGCACATTAGACTGTTTGTTTACAATTTGTTTACAATAATAATAGGTCTGGCTGAGACCTAAAACAGGAATCTGGAACCGAACATGTGTTCTCCTCACCAGCTCACACAGTATCAACTACTTTTACAAACAAAACAAATCTTGATACTTTTTACTGCTTTTTTGTTTGTTTGTTTGTTCACTTTACTGGCACAAATAAATTTAATTTATCACACACTGAGAAAAAATAGGAGCCTAAAACCTTTGTCTAGGACTGTACTTTGAGTGAAAAGTAGCAAATATATGTATATATGTGTACATGTAAACTTCAATAAGTGTGTATATGTATGTACTGAGGGTGGAGCCAAATACAAGTACGATATTCGGAAAAGACACAAATAATGTGTTTTTCACAAATACGGTATTCGGACAAATACTTACAAAAATATTTGTCTTCGGGAACCAGACTCCGCCCCCACACCCGCGCTGGCGTGGTTCGGGCTCTCGCCCTGCGATCAGAAAGTCGTGGGTCGTTCCCCAAAACCGCTTGGCAGCCCTGAGTGAGGTAACCGTCCCCACACACTGCTCCCCACACACTGCTCCACACAGTGCTCCCCCATCGTGCTGACCGATGTTTACTTTCACTTTTACATCCTCTGTTTGCGTGCTGAATTAAGAATTTTACTCGAATACGAATATTTTCCCCTTTCAACAAATACAAATACAGATACAAATAGTGGCCGCTCTGCACACCCCTACTATGTACACATTAAGAATATGTATATATATAAATATATGTAAGAGCACTGTGTATATATACATTATTACTCTTTTTGTCAATGACTGTCACTGTAGCCTGTCACTATTTACACCTTTGAACATTTTTCTAATAGTCCTAGATTTTCGTGACATCCCTAATATAAATGTGTGTGTGTGTGTGTGTGTGT
>JBBKCR010000080.1:1284436-1302396 GCA_037577295.1 Ladigesia roloffi | reverse complement strand
ACAAACACACACAGACACACACACACACACACACACACACACACACACACACACACACACACACACACACACACACAACCTGTCAGGATGTGAACCCATCTGAAAAACCCCTGACAATAATAGAATTGCCACACTTGGAGGATGTTCACCTGGCTTGTTTACTTTATAGCAGGTACACCGGTCACAGATATGACACAAAACAGTTTTTGTTGAATAGCTGAACATTTATGTAATTACATTTTATCATTTTAATGAATGGCATGTTTTACATATAAAAATTAGGATCAGTGGATGTTGTGGGGAAAAAATGATGAAATCACCTTTTAATTTGCATTTTGAAAACTGAATAACAAAAACAATGTCTAAAAACACTAAAGAGGACGCAGACCCTAACGAGCTTGGCTAATTGAACCCTACAATAAAATATCAAGGGTCCAAACAATACAGAGGCCAGTCAAGAAGGAAATCCAGCAATGAAAGTGTCAAGAAGTAGAGGAAGAAATGGGATGATTATATAAGGAGACATACAGGGAAGACATCAAAGCACCTGAAATGCAACTCCAGGTAATTAATGAGTGGGGTAGTTTGCTGGTTTTCTTCAGGCTGACATCATTAACGGTTCATTCGTTAAAGGAACGACCACCGAAAAAAGTTCCAGCAGCGTCAGTCATCTGACCATCGAACAACGATCATTCTTGGTCAGTGCAGATTCATGATTCATCACTGAACGTCACTTTCATCCACTCATCCTCCTCAGCCCACTGTGACCTTGTGTTCTTCTGTTTGGAGGAGTGAGCTGGTTCTGCTTTTTCATTGGCTTCTCTCTGTGTGAAACTGTACTGTTTTTACAGATGTGTCACAAACACTGACTGCTGTTTCTGCCCACTTTTGCTCAAACCTGCCAGGACACACTGGTTCGAGTTCAGACTTTAGAAGGGGAAAGCAACAAGTGCTTCTAAAATTCTAAATTTTTTCAAAAATTTAACTTTTCAACTAAAACTAAGTCTAAACCTAAAGTCTAAAAAATTAAGCCCTTAGTCCAGCACTTTAGAAAATGTTTGTTCTATAGGTTAATTAATTTCCATCTTTGTCTATTGTGTCCATTTTGTGTGTGTGTGTGTGTGTGTGTGTGTGTTTGGGTGGGAAGGCAGTAGGGATCTAATACAATCTGCATCTTTGAGCATCTAATAAAATCTGCAGGGATGTTTTTTTTTTCATCCTGAGGAGTGAACAGATGTCCCAGCAAACAAATTCTTCATGTTTTCATCAGGCTGGGACTATTTGGTCCACACAAGCAGCTGGATGCACACACACACACACACACACACACACACAAAATGCTTTGTAATGGCTGAATGCCCACCTTTAGTCTTCATTATGGTCCGATAAAGCCTGTTAAATTAAGCCGATTTATAATCTACATGCAGATGACAGATAATTGCAGGAGTGACCCTCAAATTGGAGACCACACAAAGAAGGCGAACACACATTTTCTCACACATACACACACATCAGTATATTCTGCAGAAACCCGTAGAATTTAGTCCATATTCATAGCACAGTCTCTAGTGTCCACAATCTGTCCACTAAAATCAATGAGTGTTTGAACCAAATAGAATATTGGAACAAACACACACTCGCACGAACATGCTCTTGCACATAACTGCCTTGAATATCAACAGGGGATCGATACGCTTTTCATTACCAGGCAGATTCGCATTCATGTCCACTTCTTATCGTTTTCCACTGGCTACAAATCAAAACAGGCTCATTCTCCTCAAATCAAATGATGAACTCCATCTGAAAGATGGAGGTTTTAATTCCTGAGGTGTTATGCTTTCCTTTGATTTATGATATCTGTGTCCTTTCAAAGCTTTCCGGGCAAGATGGATTACACTTATCGATTAGGCCGTCGCCTACCAGACAAAAACGGATAAATATTTAGGCCTTTTCGGCTCCAGATATAGGTAAAGTCATTCAGCTGTTACCGTTGTTATTGTTGCTTTTCAGTGGAAAAGTACATAGACTAATGAGGAACAGAGCTTTGAGATGTTTTATTGGACATTATACTTTGTAATAAACCTCCTCAGATGAGGCTTTTCTTTATCCTACCTCTCTGAGGAGACTCCTCATCTTTGTCAAGGTAAAAATCTATCGAGCCGGGTCCGCCTGGGCCGCCACAATCCTCAGTTTAGCGTTTTCTCTGCCAACTCATCAAGCTGAATACAGCAGGAAAAGCCCCAGAATGTGGAGGAATGAAATATGAAGACATTCTATAGGCATACTCATGCTCTCGTGTAAATACTGCACCACCAAAGAGGCTAAATCCATCTTTAAGAATTGTTGTTTTAAATAATTAATCATTAATGATTTAAGTAGAAGTAAAGGTGTCAAAAACAAGATCTGTTCCTCAATATTGAGTCCTTGAGAACTGATTAACCGATAGAGCTTCAACAGAACTAACATTTATCTATGTTGGAAACAGTAGTTAGTAAAAGATGTTCTACTTTTACAGGTCATTTTGGTATGAAATGCAAAAAGGGTTTTTGATTGAGAAGTAGTTTGCAGTAAACCAGATAGCAAAACTAATAGTAAACAGCAAAACTAATAGTACTAAGTATTACAAGCACCCTCAATAACTATAGAAAAGGTATAAAGTGTAGGGAGCATTCTGGTTTAGAAAATAGACATAGATCCTCTAAGTGGGTCTATGTTTCTGAAAAAGAAAATACAAGAATTGTTTGTTTAGAGGGAAATTGCCACAAATATGTTTAAAAAGTCAAATTAAATCTCAGTTTGCTTATCTTATTGAATGTTTTATTTCACTTACAATGTTGCCAATCTTTTGAAAAGTATTAATGATAATTTAAGTGCTTGATACATATTTTGAAGCATTTTCAGCCAGCAGACATTCAAAAGACTTTTTATAGTACATATATACAACAATAAAGGATAATCAAAAGTTAAAAATTGGTAGTGAACCTGTTTAAATTTTACTTGACACAAACCCGTTTATTTGGGTAAGGGGAATAGACTTAGCCTATAAAACTATCCATAATAATCAGATTTTGACTAGTTTAATAGCAGTTTTTCTCTTAGATGGCACTACTTGGAGTTTTTCATCTCTCTTCTTCACACTCTTTCTCGCTGTCTTGCTCCCTCACACTTGTTCTCACAGCTACGGCGACGTGTTTTTCTTACCTCAGTGACAACAGTCTTGTCGCCATGCTCGCACCTTTTACCCTCAAGGACCTGAGCCGTTCCCTCAGCTCAGACATTTGGTCCCCACAAAGAGACACAATCACACACACACATACAATCTCACACACTTGTACACATTTCGTCGAATTCATCATGAGCATTTCCTCAGCCGAGCACTATCTGCTCGTTTAAATCACGTGAAAAAGGAAAGAGAAAAGAGGAGACAGAGAAGGGAAAGGAAGAATAAGGAGAGAAAAGAGAAAGAGTGAGGAGAGTATATAGAAAGGAGAAAGAGGAGAGGAAAGACGGAAAAAGTAAAGAGGGAAGGACTAAGAAGGAGAGGAGAGAGTAAGCGATGGCAGAAAAAGAAATAGGTAGAAACTGAAGAGAGAAGGAATAAGGATAGGCAGGTAAAGTGATGGAAAGGAACGATGGAAAGAAAGAGTAATGATAGAGGGAAATAGGGAAGACAATTGAGAGAAGGGAAAGAAGGAGAAAGTAAAGAGGGATGGAAGGGTAAAGGGAACAGTGTTTGTCTTTTGCTCTTTGTGGGGACCTCCTGCATTTGGTCCCCACAAAGAGCCAAAGCACACACACACACTTACACACACACACTTGTACATTTTTGTGCGACTTCATTATGAGCATTCCCTCAGCCCAGCGCTATCTGCTGGTTTAAATCAGCCAGTGTGGTGTTTAGGTTGGCTCTGAGACTGTGCGGAGTTAACCTCGCCGTATTTGGGGTCAAATTAATTTCTTTAAAAGCATTTAGCGCAGGCTTAGCATGATAAATCGTCACGCGTGTTTTTTAGACTAATAAAGAATGGCGCGACCTCTCTATTGGACGGCGCTTCATGTGAAGGCTGAGGCCAGCGCAGGAGACGTGATTTATTTCCTCTTTTTTTGTCCTGCGGTGTCCGAGCATGAAATAATTTTTACCTTTGGTGGCATAACAGTTCATTACGGACACACATATGGACACAGCAGGTGCGGCAATGTGCGCGTGCGAAGAATATCAGTCTGCAATTCACATTTGGAGTGTGTGTTTGTCTCTGTGTGTGTGTCTGTGTGTGTGTGTGTGTGTGTGTGAGAGAGAGAGAGAGAGAGCGAGAGAGAGAAGCGTCTCTGATTTGCATCGGTTCGTCTCAGTTCTCCCGCGGCCCTGGGCCTTTTTTAATTTTAGTCACGCATCCTATTTATGTAGAAAAGAAAATTAGATTGGAAGGATAGCGCAGAGAGAGAGAGAGAGAGGGAGGGCGGTGGTGAGAGAGGGAGCGATAGATGAAGGAATGCTTCACAACACTCCCCCTTCCCCACCCTGGTGGCCATTTTGTTTTTGAATCACCTCTCGCTGCTTTCTCGGTGTAAACACAGCACGTCCGCCCGGACACCGCTAAATATTCTTTTTTTTTTTCATTTTTCAAAACAAGCCCTCCTTCCACACTCCTCCTCTGCCTCTTCTCTGTGTTTTTACTGTCCTCGGTACTTCCTTCCCCTTCCTCATGGTCATTAGTCAGCAGCCCAATTACACAAACAGAGAAGGAGGGGGAGAGAGAGAGAGAGAGAAAGAGAGTGAGAGAGGGAGAGAGAAAGAGGGGGAGACAGTAAAAAAGAAAGGAATAAGAAGGAGATAAGAGGGTAAAAATGAGGGAACGTAAAGGAGAGAGAGAGAGAGACAAAGAGAAAGAGGGGGAGACAGTAAAAAATAAAGGAATAAGAAGGAGATAAGAGGGTAAAAATGAGGGAATGTAAAGGAGAGAGAGAGAGAGAGAGAGAGAGAGAGAGACAGAGAGAAAGAGGGGGACTGAGGGTAAGGTGAGACAATAAAAAGAAACGAATAAGAAGGAGAAAAGAGGGGAAAGAAGGTGATAGGAAGAAGAGAGGGAATGAAAAGGGAGATAAAGAGAGAGAGAGACATTAAAAAGGAAGGAGAAATAGGAGAGACAGAGAAGGGAAAGGAGAGAAAGGGAAAGAGAAATAAGAAAGAGAGAAGGAAGTATATAGAAAAGGGGAAAGAGGAGGGGTTGTAGGATAGGAAAGAGGGAAGGCCTAAGAGGGAGAGGAGAGAGAAAGAGATGGAAAGGAAAGAGAGAAAGCAGAATGAATGGGAGAAAAATGTAAATGAGAAAGGAAGGAGAAATAGGGAGAAAGTAAAGAGAGAGGGAATAAGGAGGGGAAGGTAAAGTGATGGAAAGGAACAATGCAAAGAAAGAGGAATGATAAGTTAAAGTGAAATAGGGAAGTTAGAGAAGAGAAAGAAGGAGAAAGTAAAGATGGACGGAATAAGGAAAGGAAAGGAGGTGATAGAGAAAGGGAAGAGAAATAAGAAAGAGGGAAGAGAAAGAAGAGGAAGGAGAGAGAATGAGAGGAGAAAAGAGAGTGAGGAAAGGGATAGGCAGAGAGAAGAATATAGAGAAGCCAGAGAGAAGGAGAAGGAGAGAGAAAGGGCATGAGAAGGATGAATGGAGTGTGTGTGTGTGTGTGTGTGTGTGTGTGTGTGTGTGTGTGTGTGTGTGTGTGTGTGTGTGTGTGTGGACGTGGAGTGAGTGTGAAATTGTTCTGTGATTGTGATTAGCATGGGGCTGAGAGAGGCTTTTCATGTCGTATTTCCAGAGCATAAATACTGGCATCTCAGCTCCAACACACTCGCGCCAGAGTCATCATCTAACCTTCTCCACACACACACTCACACACACTCACACACACCAGCATGCAGTTCGAATTATTATATAATAAAAAGGATTAATAATTACTCCACCGATGTTCTCGAATGTGTCATTTTACTGCAGTAACGGGCCCAGTGGTTTGGGCATTTTCCCTGCGATCAGGAAGTTGTTGATTCAGTTCCTAAGACGACTAAGCCCCTCTGAGGTACCCTGAGTTACGTACCATCCCTACACACTGCTCCCTGAACGCTGTGTTCCCGACTTCCCACTGCTTCTCTTGGCGAATGGGTTAAATGCATTCAATGCAGTGAAAGAATTTTACGCTGTTCACACTGTGCTGTGGTGTGTCCACATATTACAGAACCGTCACTACTAGGGCCGGGTTTTGTTGCTGAGTTCCTGAATTGATCCGATTCAGATTCACAAGATCATGATCCGATTCTGTTCTCGATTCAATTCAATTCGAATTTGATTCATTTTTCCTGAATTGATCCGATTCCGATTCACAAGGTCATGATCCGATTCAGTTCTCAAACCGATTTGATTCGATATCGATTCATTTACAGATTTCTTTGTGTTAATACTAGTTTGTCTTGGTTATAAATGGACCTGAGTGGATGATCTCCCTGTGCTGACGGACTGTACAGCAATATTACCTGTGGAAAGTAAACTTTTCCAATAAATGTTTATTTTATAATTCATCCAATCCAACATTCTAAAATTGTCTATTTATATTAAAACAGCTGCACATGACTAACATGAATAGCTAACAGAAACAGTGTGTGAGGAACAGAGAGAGAGAGAGAGTCACGAATTAAAACAATTTAGGAAGAAAAGAACTTCCAGGGCTTATTTACTTTTTCACATTTAAAACAATGAGTTAGTCACCCTGTTTTGAAAAGATCAATTCGCGAATTTTTGAATCGATAACGTATTTTTTGAACGAGAATCGATATTGATTGGTGAATCAATTTTTTTTAACCCAGCCCAACTCTGACGTTCTCACGTTTAAGAACCTTGAGATGTCTGACCCCTGCGTCCACCAGAGGGCGCTGTGTTCTGCTACAACAGTCTTTTTGATGTTCACACTACAGCTTAGCCAAGTTATACCATGTAGAAAGCTTTGCAGAAATGTGCTGTTAAGCAGCCAACTCATTTATTTTCCACTTGTTTTAGTGCAGTAAACAGTCATTATCGTTTACTGTTGTTCTTTTATCAGCTAACCTTTCATAAGCTGGCGGTGTATAAACATAAAGGTATGGTTGGAGAAACAATATGCATAGGCTTGCAACATTAATTGAAGAGAAAATATAAAACACCATGCCTCTATCTACTGTATGTTGTAATACAGTTGTAGTGTCTGTCTATTGGCACTTTCCCACTGGCACAAGAAGCCACAACTTACTGAAAACAAACGTTTTTCAGCCGAGCCGGTCCCAAGATGTTCAACAGCAGGGTTACTTTTTGATTGGTTGAAATCTTATGACAAGGGACAGACTTGGAAAGAGACCGTTGTTTCTTTTACTGTCTGCTCAAAAAAACCCAAACAAGCTTATAAATAAAATCTAAAAACACAGGCAGGACTGTCTTTCATTGGGAGTTTTTAACACTGTGGGAAATGTGACGGTGTTCCAGGCATTATAACAAGTTACCTGGGTCCGGTTTTCATCATATGGCTGAGAAATATTTTTTAAAAAACGTTCCGCTGGTTCAGAACCATGGACGAGGTTTTGGGAGAACCGGCCTGTGGGAGAGAACTGTGGGAAACGTTGTTATCAGACAGAGAAACTTTAGAACATCAAAACATGCTGCATCTTCTGTACTATTGCAGTATAGTTATGGTTTAGTTATAGTTCCGGTATAAGTGCTTTTTGAGAAGAGGGGCTTTAGCACTATTTGCTGAAAGCAGCCAGTGGTAGAGTGTATGAGTCCGTTTCTGTAGCTACTGTAGGCCTGTATCTGCCTCTCTATGCTGGTCAGGCCTCCATCTGCCTCACTATCTGCTGCCCCGTCTCTCTCTTGCTGCCTGTGATTGCCCTTCACCCTCCAGTCTCCTGAAAGTGCAGCTACAGGCAACTCTGCATGTTCTGCTCGGCTATTAATTCCTCTGCTTGTTATTATTTCCACAAGCTACCCAGTACACACAAACACATCAACACAAACATTCCACTCCTACGCACTTCATGGTCAGATGCTGAGTTTCTTTCCAGAAAAGAGAGAGGAGAGAGAGAGAGAGAGAGAGCGAGAGAGCCCTGCGGATTCTGTAATTGCCACAGCGACTTTGGCTGCCTCTGCAGAATAGCATGAGCAGTATATGAGCTTTGGGCAGAGCAGTGTGCGAATGAGCTTCAGGTGTGTGTGTGTGTGTGTGGGTGTGTGTCTCAGCTGCAATCTTTCACTAGTTCTTGGACATCTCTGTCCGTGCAGATGGGACTGTTAGTGGTTATATAAACAAATGTAGCCAGTGTGATTAAAATATTAAAATAAAAAGGAAAAACAATCAATGTAAGTTAATGGAATGTCATTTTGTATTGATTGTATTGTAATTTTGGATTGTTTGTATTGGTTTGTCCACGATTAAATTTGACCACGTTGCAAACAACAGCTGCAATTTTCTGGTTATTAACATAGGAAAGGAAAATAAATTGAATGCATTGTTTTGTGACGACAAGAAGCCGATTTCCGAAGCATTTCTGTTCATCGTGACATTTTCACACGACGATGGGTTCTGCTTTGTGTATTTTTACATAGTTCTTACCGTCCATTTTTACAGTATTTACATTTTATGTAAATACATATGAAATATAATCCATCTCTCCCTCCTCGTTTATCTCCCAGCCTGATCTCGTTAAACCCGAAAATGCCACTGACCTTTCTTTTGTACATCCGCGACCTTTTCTTTCATAATTCAGAAGCCACTTCTGGTGTTATGATAATCATATTCATATCTGTCTTTTCTCTCTCTTTTTTCCTTCCTCTCTCTCCTAATCCCCACCCACTTTCTCACACTTCCTTTCTGTCCTTCATCTCTCGTTCTCCTCCAGCTGGGACTACCTACATCTTCGGCCGCGGAGGAGCCCTCATCACCTACACCTGGCCGCCCAACGACCGGCCGAGCACGCGGGCAGACCGGCTGGCCGTGGGCTTCAGCACGCAGCTGAAAGAGGCCGTGCTGGTGCGGGTGGAAAGCGCCAAGGGATTGGGAGACTACCTGGAGCTGCACATAGTAAGACACGGGGGGTCTTGTTGTAATATGGCTAGACATGCTGGTTTCTGTGATTGTGTTGCTGGTGGAATAGGAGAATAGATTCCAGGACTATCTAGAGCTCCACACAGACAAATGTTACATAGTGTTACATAGAAAGTGTAGATAGAATGATAGTCTAGATAGAATATCTAGATTGAAAGATAGTCTAGATAGAATGTATAGATATAAAGATAGTCTAGATAGAAAGTCTAAATAGAAAGATAGTCTAGATAGAAAGTCTAGATAATATGTTAGCCTAGATAGAAAGTCTAGGTAGAATGTTAGTCCAGATTGAAAGTATAGATAGAATGATAGTCTAGATAGAAAGTCTAGATAGAAATATAGTCTTGATAGAAAGTATAGATAGAATGTTAGCCTAGATATAAAGTATAGATAGAACGATAGTCTAGATTGAAAGTGTAGATATAATGATAGTCTAGATAGAAAGTCTAAATAGAAAGAAAGTCTAGATAGAAAGTCTAGATAGAATGATAGTCTAGATAGAAAGTCTAGATAGAAATATAGTCTTGATAGAAAGTATAGATAGAATGATAGTCTAGATAAAAAGTCTAGATAGAATGATAGTCTAGATAGAAAGTATAAATAGAATGATAGCCTAGATAAAAAGTCTAGATAGAATGATAGTCTAGATAGAAAGTAAAGATAGAATAATAGTCTAGATAGAAAGTATAGATAGAATGATAATCTAGATAGAAAGTCTAGATAGAAAGGTAGTCTAGATAGAAAGTCTAGATAGAATGATATTCTAGATAGAAAGTATAGATAGAATGATAGTCTAGATAGAAAGTATAGATAGAATGATAGTCCAGATAGAAAATATAGATAGAATGATAGTGCAGATAGAAAGTATAGATATAATGATAGTCCAGATAGAAAGTATAGATAGAATGATAGTCTAGATAGAAAGTCTAGATAGAATGATAGTCTAGATAGAAAGTATATTTAAAATGTTAGCCTAGATAGAAAGTCTAGATAGAACGATAGTCTAGATAGAAAGTAAAGATAGAATGATAGTCTAGATAGAAAGTATAGATAGAATGATAGTCCAGATAGAAAATATAGATAGAATGATAGTGCAGATAGAAAGTATAGATATAATGATAGTCCAGATAGAAAGTATAGATAGAATGATAGTCTAGATAGAAAGTCTAGATAGAATGATAGTCTAGATAGAAAGTATATTTAAAATGTTAGCCTAGATAGAAAGTCTAGATAGAACGATAGTCTAGATAGAAAGTAAAGATAGAATGATAGTCTAGATAGAAAGTATAGATAGAATGATAGTCTAGATTGAAAGTCTAAATAGAATGATAGTCTAGATAGAAAGTCTAGATAGAATGATAGTCTAGATAGAATGATAGTCTAGATAGAAAGTATGAATAGAATGTTAGCCTAGATAGAAAGTCTAGATAGAATGATAGTCTATATAGAAAGTAAAGATAGAATGATAGTCTAGATAGAAAGTATAGATAGAATGATAGTCTAGATAGAAAGTATAGATAGAAAGATAGTCTAGATAGAATGATAGTCTAGATAGAAAGTCTAGATAGAATAATAGTCTAGATAGAATGTATAGATAGAATGTTAGTCTAGATTGAAAGTTTAGATAGAATGATAGTCTAGATAGAAAGTCTAGATAGAATGATAGTCTAGATAGAAAGTATAGATAGAATGTTAGCCTAGATAGAAAGTCTAGATAGAATGATAGTCTATATAGAAAGTAAAGATAGAATGATAGTCTAGATAGAAAGTCTAGATAGAATGATAGTCTAGATAGAAAGTATAGATAGAAAGATAGTCGAGATAGAAAGTCTAGTTAGAATGATAGTCGAGATAGAAAGTCTACTTAGAATGATAGTCCAGATAGAAAGTCTAGATAGAATGTTAGCCTAGATAGAAAGTATAGATAGAATGATAGTCTAGATTGAAAGTATAGATGGAATGATAGTCCAGATAGAAAGTCTAGATAGAATGAGCATACATATTTTTTAAATGGAAAGTTAGGATAAGATAAACCTGTATTAATCCAATAAGTAGGGCGATTGCAGTGATGGTGCTGATAGTGGTAAACCTGGGGAAAATATGATGCCATGGGGAGATTTTATAAGCATTCACTCTTTCATGATTACTTATACATTTTGAGACAATTTCACATCAGACCACTCTGATTGACCTTATTCACATCTGATCCATTTAATCATGCAGAAAATGAGAATAAATGTGTAATTCTTCTCAGTGAAGATCCATGAGGGAAGTGACAATGGGCCAGGAAACTGATACAAGTTAAACTGTTGATGTCCAGCTCTGGAGAAGTCTTCTTCTAACATCTGAACATATGAAGGCAGGATGTGATTATAGTGGAACAGGATGTAGACAGATGGAGGACAGACTGAGTGATAACTTTGACCAATGCTCACCAACCCAGATTTTGAAGATTCCTGAGTAGTCCTAACCACAATCTGCCCCATCTAATGAACAAGATGTCCTTCATTGCCTGAAGCAAATGATAAAAAAACACTTTAGAGCTAAACTCTGCAGGAAAGTTGGTCTCCAAATACAATCTGTGCAGTAAATGAGGTTCAGTGGAGTCGGTCAGGACTGAAATCCAAATGATATAGGAGTTTACATAGAAAGGAGCTACTGGTTACTATTGCCAGTGAGTTTATGGAATGTAGGATGATGGTCGTCAGGGAGAGTAGTCCTTCTGCATTATTGAAAGTACGCTTAAATGAATGGAGCTCCATGAGGGAATAGGCAGAGTTGCACAGAACTTGCATGAAGTGGAGTATTGATGAACAAATGAATTTGCTGAATCAGCGGGAAAGGCTGAGCAGTTTTGCACTAAAACGCTGGAGGGAAAACTACACTGGGGCTTTGGGGTCAGATGTGTTTCTGGGTTTGAATGGTTGTAAGCGTCTGGTGATGTTAGAGCAGGGTGTAAACACTCGCAGGAGAGACTACCTGGAGCTCCGCAGGTAGAAGCTTGGGATATGAAATTGAATTTTTTTGCGAGATGGTAATTGGGCATAGAAAGGGATTATTGATTCGGTACTCCTCTGGGCATTCATGCATAGATCAATCTGTGATCTGCCTCCTGTAAGAGATTTTATGGCTACCTGGAGCTCGGCAGACAGAACCCGAGGGGTTAATGATTCAGGAATTAAATTGGAAAGATAAGGGAGGTGGCAGCTGGGCTTTAAAAGGACCTATCGATTAATGCTAGGGACTGAGAGATAGATTATGTTGACGGTGGTGATTAATGAAAGGCGGAATATCCTGCTGAGCCAATGAGGATTAGAATAGGTGAAACACATTGGAAATACACCTATTATGAAGTATTTATATCAGTTCAGGAGGCTCCTCCTCTTGAAGATCTACAAAGAAAATGAACTTGGGTAATGGAACGACCAGAGCATAGACATAGGGCAAAAAAATCAAGGCTAAGCTAGGCATGGATAACTGAGCATCTGCCTGGAATGAGTAATAGTATGAGACTGAGGATATGGTTCTTCAGGTGTGGCCTTATTTCTGCAGGTGACTCCTGTCACATAGTGGTCTCTGATGGAGACTGCACAAAAAACACTTCAGCATTCTCTTAGGAAAATCATAAAACTAGGACATCTTTATGATCTGTTTGTTGGGGGGGTTGACCTTTGCTATATATCCGAAAGTGTCCATAGAGTAGCAAATTCTAAAGCTACTTTTAAGATGCACCCGTTGCTGAGGCAGGTGTTCGGCTGCCAAATGTTAGGGCAATTTGCCATTTAGCCAGGGAAAATCGCCCAGGTGTCAGAGATTCACGGAATGAACAAACAGAGTCTCTTTCTTCGCTCAAATAATCATAAGAAAGATTTTAATTTCATTCTGACAGAAATGGAGAAAACAGAATTGTAAAACAGAACATTCCCCAAAACCCATGTCTCTCTAATTCTATTCTGCTTTCCCAATTAGTTAGATTTTCCCTCTAGATCTTATACCCAAAATTACGTAAGATTCGACCTTGTTTACCGACTTCTTCAGAGTTACTGTAGTCTAAACATACATTGTAATGAACAAATAGATGTCACATCTGACCCTCGAAGCTAGGTGTCCCTGAGTCAAATCATAAAGTTAGAACATCAAGTTAAGTGTTCGTATATCTAATCATATTAACTCGTCCCTGAAGAAAACCTCTCTAGCTTAGAAACTCAAGATATAACCTAATAAAATAATGAATGACTAAATGGATACAGAATGAAATTTTTCCGCGACACAACACAGCTTCTATAATTTCTTTATATAAGCATGGCCAATTGAATAAGATGCTCCAGAGAACCCCACCCCAGCAGTGGATACTGGAACTGTATTCTCTGGAGTCTCCATTCAATAACGTTAAGATGAGTCAGAGTGGCGTTTGTGACAGTACCTGACCTCACTAATGCGGTCCGATCCTCACAGCAATATTTCACCATGTACAGCAAAGCCTTCCAGAAAGAGTAGAGGCAGTAACTGCAGTGAATTCCATCTTAAAATGCTTAAATTCCGGCCACATAGGGGTCAATACTGCATCACAGGGTGGGGCTGCCTGAGGGCCTGTTTTCTTATCAAGACCTCTTGGTTTCAGAAGAAACAGGGGTCTGGACATCTGGATATCTAGTGAATGATTTAGACCGAAAACATTTGGGAGCAGGGAGTGGGCATGTTACAACCTGCAGGAACTTTCCAGGAGCTTTTAGTCATGTTTTCACCTGAAGAACACGGGTCAGATGTAGTTCCTCGGCTGAAATTCCAGGAAGCTTCTCAGTTCCAACTGGTCAGCAGACCAGAAACTACTGGAGTGGAAGTTGGTACATTGTTGCTTTTGGTAGACAAGCTTCACAATGGCCGTGGTTCCTGCAGGAGCTCTGAACATCGAGTCATATGGGAATTGCGTTCCTAAAAAGTTGGGAAACAGTGGAGCAGCCGTGTCTTCAAAGTGGCCGGAAGGGCAAAATAGAATTGACTTCTTCACTGACTTTAGCGGAGGCTTCCTATCCATTCAGTTAAACGGCATCTGCTTTAGCATGCTTTGCGTCTGCTCGTTTCTGGCTGTGATTCATTCCGCCATTAAAAGGCATATGGGTGTTTAAATATATTGATGGCATCTGCGTTGACCTTCGCGCTTTCTCGGTGTGGAGAGATTCAGAGCAGGAGTTTGTTTTAATGGAAGACTCGCCTTCAGTGATTAACTTTGACTTGACCTCACCGTGGCTCGGAAATGTTTATGAAAGTTGTGTTTAGTCGGGTCACTTTCTTACGCACACACACACACACACACACACACACACACACACACACTTCCATAAAGCATCTGTTTCTCTCTCAGTTCTATTGGCCCCTCTCAGAGGAGATGAGGAAGGATCGACCTCTGGGTCAAATGTGTTAGCATCGCTTGCGGCCACTTACAGTCCAAACAAATTGAGGTCAGAGTCAGAGACAAGGGAGGGAAAAAAAAACAGAAAGAGTGAGAGAGAGAATAAAAATGAAGTGATAATGACAGACTGAAGGACAATCCCCAAAGACTTAGTGGCAGTATTGTCGGTGCTATAACTACACAATAACACACGAGAGAGCGTGCCGTGCTGGGAGGTGTTGACGTTAGTGTTATGGGGTCGTAGACTGAAGGCCAAACACCAACGCCAGAGCTCCAAAGGTGTAGCACAACCTTTAGCCTTTCATGTCAGATTCATGACCAAGTGGATGCAATCAAGTCAAGTCAAGCAGGAGTTTATTGTCGTTTCGGCCATATTCACAGTGTGTGGTGAAATGAAATAGCGTTCCTGCTGGACCTCAGTGGAGCAGGAAAACCAAAACAGAAACAAAATACAAAGCAGACAGGACCAAATACACAGATTGAACTTAGAAAGAGGGAAACAGAGCAAACAAACAACAAGACAAGACTTTAGGGCAGTCAGGAGTTTCGGTGCTAGTTTGAACCAGTGCAGTATTATGACAGATAAAGTATTTTAGCACGTAATACAGAGTAGAGGTGGAAAAATGCAGAATAGAGATCGGAAAATACAGAGTAGAGGTATGAAAATGCAGAATAGAGGTCAGAAAATACAGAGTAGAGGTAGAAAAATGCAGAATATTGGTCAAAAATACAGAGTAGAGGTAGGAAAATGCAGAGTAGAGGTAGGAAAATGCAGAGTAGAGGTAGGAAAATACAGAGTAGAGGTAGGAAAATGCAGAGTAGAGGTAGGAAAATGCAGAGTAGAGGTAGGAAAATACAGAATAGAGGTCAGAAAATACAGAGTAGAGGTAGGAAAATACAGACTAGATGTAGGAAAATGCAGAATAGTTGGACAATACAGAATAGATGTCTGCAATCTGCCTTAAATGTACAGTTTGTGGACATTGAGCTTAGTAAAAAATAAAATGTTCTTGTGTATTTTAGAGGGAACCCCAAAAACATGTGGGATGATTGTGTAGAAATATGTGGAGATATTATTATGGAGTTTTGTAATATTGCATGTATATCAAGCAGAAAAACAGTCTCTCATTCTAGAAATAGATGTGTGAGAGAAGACACTTTCTATATTTTGTCTTAAGTGCAAAAAATTACACACATTTTTTGGGTACAATATTTAATTAATTAACACCACTATCTCTTCATCACTGAGCTTTCCTGTGTTAGAGTTTACTGACCTCTCTGGTTTCGCCTTTTAAACTTCCCGCCTCAGTAGTGCATATTTACTAAGTGCAGGTTTCCATTGATTTTGTGGACATATTCTGAGTGATACACATCATATATCGCACACTGATGCTGAGCAGCGTGATCATGGTCACAGATATGATGGGGATGTCAGAGAAATCTCATAACAGCCCCTCTAAAATATCTTAACTATCCCATCTTATTACCTACCCCACACCTGTCAATCATTCCCATATTCATTGACTGAACTGTGGCTTAGCGGTCTCCGTGAGTCCTTCACTGACTCCTCCATCCATCCCAGGACATCAGTCTCACTTCGTTACCCCAGCGATGGCTTCATTAACGTGGGTTATGAGTCAGCCTGTGGCCCCTGTGTCTGGATGTCCCTGGAGCTTCTTGCATTATTGAAAAACTCTCGCTCTCCCCACTCTGACAGCTCTTTCATCTCGCTCTCTCTCTCCATTCCTCCTCCTCCTCTCTCTTTTCTCTCTCCTACTGTCCTTCTATCTAGACTTCTTCCTCTTCTCCTTTCTCTCGCTTAGTCCATCTCACATTCAGTTGGTGCAATTAGTAGATCAGTAGAAACCGTTCCAAACCATCTCTGTTATACTCTCTGCTTTGATAGACTCACCTGTACAGTGCATTAAGCATCTAGACATTTAATCGAACCCATCTAGATCATAAAGGCACGAGCAACTGTGGAAAATAATGCAAAACTGTTCATTTTAATACAGGTTACAATATATCTGTATTGAGCTCTATAGGGGTAGAGGTAGCTCAGTGGGTAAGACACTCGCCTCTGGACCATGAGGTGGTGGGTTCGAATCCTACCCTGAGCACCACCACTGGGTACCACCCTGAGCAAACCCTTAACCCCAAGTTGCTCCAGGGACACTGCCCCCTGTAGTTAGGGAATGGAAGTCACTTTGGACAACAGGCTGCTAAATTCCGTAAATGTAAATATTAAAGCCAGTTTGTAAAATCATTAAAAGTGAGTAACAGCACAGACATTTCTATATTAGTCAGGGGCGACGCCAGAAATCTTGGGCCCCATGAAAGGTTAGAATCCCCCCCCACACACACACACACACTTATTAAAATAACATTATTAGCCCCTAACAGGGCCCTGTGTGTGCGATGGGCCCCTAGAATCGTTCTAACCTTTCACCCCCGGGCGGTGCCCCTGATATTAGTGGACTAATAAATATTTATCGTGTTAAACAAACAGTGAATCTCTTTGCTAATTTCAGCAATCATCTGTGACTTAAATACACTTCTGTGGCTAAAAGTATTCAGTCTGTACTTTTAATATGAGTGTGGAAAAGAAAACATTTAAATCATTATTTCGACCAAAAATGTCCATTGTCCCGAGATAGAAGACGGAGAATTCTAACAAAACCTTTACAGGTATGTTTATCTCCAGCATAAACAGGAAAATTGAAAATCTAAAGTTTCTTTGGAACGCTGAAGCAAAAGGCAGCATGCCCCCCAGACTTTTGACATTCGGCTCCAGTTCGGAGTGTTTTTTGAGTGTATTCGCCTGGTGCGACTTTTCAAGCATCTCCCCACTCTTCATATTGGTCCTGATGGCTGCTGGTAGGATTTCCGGCCTGCATTTGTACGGTGCCACTTTAATTATGCATGTGGAAATGTGATCAGATGTGCAGTGGCAGGCGGGTCGGTACAGGGCCCTCAGATGAACACACTGGCACAGATAAGGTGTTCAGATAACGCGGGATGGCTCTGCAGATAAGACCGCCATGGGGCGACGCATCCTTTCATCCTGCGCAGTGCTGCTGTTTGTGTGTGCATGTGTGTGTGTGTGTATGTGTGTGTATGTGTGTTTTTGTGTGTGTGTCTGTCTGTGTGTGTGTGTTTTTGTGTATCTCTGTCCGTGTGTGTGTGTAAATGGCTATGTATGTCCATGTGTGTCTCATCTATGTGTGTGTATGTGTGTTTTCGTGTGTGTCTCATCTATGTGTGTGTATGTGTGTTTTCGTGTGTGTCTCATCTATGTGTGTGTATGTGTGTTTTCGTTTGTGTCTCATCTATGTGTGTGTATGTGTGTTTTCGTTTGTGTCTCATCTATGTGTGTGTATGTGTGTTTTCGTGTGTGTCTCATCTATGTGTGTGTATGTGTGTTTTCGTGTGT
>JBBKCR010000080.1:1209659-1234289 GCA_037577295.1 Ladigesia roloffi | reverse complement strand
CCGTGGAGCTCGACTGGCATTTGCTCAAGAACACCAGAATTGGCAAGTCTGCCACTGGCGCCCTGTACTTTTTACAGGCTAGAGCGGGTTCACCCTGAGCAGCTGTGGTAGACGTGAAAGAGTCTGGAGAAGACAAGGAGGCATATCCATGGAGGGACGCACAGACCTCTACTGCCTAGGAAATGTTGCTCTGACTGCCATAAGGTATCGAGATGAAATCCTTGAACCCTTTGTCAGACCCTCCGCTGGTGCAGTAGGTCCTGGTTTCCTCCTAATGCACCACAATGCCCGGCCTCAGGTGGCAAGAGCATTTTGAGTTGCATGAATTAAGTTTTTGAAAAACTGAACTAGCCTGCCTCATCTTCAATTCACTCTGATTTTAGGGTGTCTACACAATTGAGCCCTCTGTAGGCTAAAAACTTCTATTTCCATTAAAAGACTTGGCATCCTTTTGTTCCTAAGACATCGCCCTGTCCTTATCTGCATAGATATCCAAAGTCATATTGAGATCTGATGTATCTAATGTTTTTCTTTAAAGTGTTCCTTTAATTTTTGTGAGCAGTATATATATACTCACACTACAGGCCAGATTGTGGCCACCATCCGATGTTCATATTTTATGGTCTGTAGTTAACCTCACACGTTTAACCTCACAGCCTCTTTTGGTTTTGAAGAGATATTTCAGGTCTGGTACTTTCAGGTATTAAGTGCAATGAAATTCACTTTGTGTTGATCATGAAAAAAAGAAAAAATATAAAGTATTCAGCATCACTGGTAGATATATACTGGACATCATTTCAGTCTTCAGCACATTTTTCAAAATTATGCCAGAATTATATCCAGTCCAAAGAAAAGCAGAGCACTTTAAGAACAACGTCCTGTCCTCCCCAGTCTCCAGATCTTCTTCCCATTGATCTACAGAGTAAACTGGCTTAATAAGATCAAAATGAGCATCCAGCTAATAAGACAGAACTGTTTGCATGTGTAAAAATGTGCCGTGAGGGTTTGGACTTGGGCTGTTCAGTTATGGGGGAAGATTAATTTGGTCAATATCAAAATCATGATTATTGAACACGATTAAACATTGAGTTTAGAAACACATAGCATTTACGGCACATAAAGAACAGCAAATGTAAACTTTCCCTTAACATAAATGAAAGTATAATATTCAAATATTGCCTAATATAGTAAACACAAACAAGACTAGCAATATATTGCAATAACTTGAACATATAATATATAATATATAAATAAAATATCAATAAAATAAATACTTATCATTACTAATTTTACTACAAAGAAAAAGCAGGAACACGTTATTTTGCACTTTTATTGCATTTTTAATTGATGCCTGTAGTGGACTGAGGTATAGTACTTTGCTTTTGGATCGTTTGGAGCCAAAATTGAAACAAAAAGTCGATTATTTGCGCAGCCTTAGATTGGACACAAGTTATTTCCAAAAGTTAAAGTTTAATCATATTATTGACAGCTTTCCTTTTACAGCTTGTTAACTTGTTAACATCTGTCGAACAGTTACGACGTGGATGCTGAATGAGGTCAAAATCTGAGCAGCTGCAAATAGCTTAAAATATTCCCAGGCCCTTTGAAAGCAGCATTTTAAGGGACTGTTGCTAGAAAAGGGTTTTCATCAAAACACAAATTAGAGAAAATGTGATGTAGCGCATATATTTTTGAACTGAAAACCTTGGCGAGTGATTGCATCAGCATAAATGTCGAAAGCCCTACAAAACTCTTATTTCCGAACCTTTTTTGAATGTGTAAACACTTTCACAAAAGGGACCATTTCC
This sequence comes from Ladigesia roloffi, assembly GCA_037577295.1. NCBI lineage: Eukaryota > Metazoa > Chordata > Actinopteri > Characiformes > Alestidae > Ladigesia > Ladigesia roloffi. The sequence goes on along the minus strand of JBBKCR010000080.1, from coordinate 1,232,481 downwards.
ATATGCTAGTTTGTAGCGCTTTCCTTCAACAGTGTAGTGCATTAAACAGTTTGGCTGAGTAGGGGTTTTAAAAAAGCTGTGACAGAGGATGTGATAGCACTAAAAATACGTCAAGTGTTTGGCCTGTTTCTACAAGACGACAGTAATCAGCTCTTTTCCAATCGGGACGAGGGGAGAGATAGAGAGAGAGAGAGAGAGAGAGAGAGAGAGACTTCAATCATACCTGTCTTTATGGCAGAGATGGAGAACAGAGATCGAGAGGCCTTGCGTTGCTTTGATCAAGCTGCGTAACACTTTGATGGTTAAATAAAGCTTTCATTGTATCGTTTGATGTACTCTCTCTCTATCCCTCGCTCCCTCTCTCCCTGCTCAGCGAGCAAAGCTGCCCTGTTCATGCTTAAAAAACAGAATAGAGGTTTCCTATACGCTACCTGACGCAAGTCTCGAGGAGGAGCTGAAATGGGAGACACTGATTTCATTCCTTCAATTATAATTATAATTAGGCAGAAATTGTACAATTCAATAGGAATTAAAGGCTCCTTCAGGATTCTCTACTCTAAAAAGGGCATATAAATGCATTCACATTCACTGGATATTCATGAAGTAACATATTATTAATAAGAATGGATGAAGTGAAAAGTTTTAAACATTTTTTTTCCTATTAAATTAGCTGCCAGTCTCGTGTAGTTTTACTTTCATGGCTGGTTAGATAGATGTTTGGGGAGAAATATTCTAGGGGGTGTTACTCTAGTGTGCATTGAGTGCTGTAAGTGTGAGCCTGTGTGATATACTCGATATATAATGTGTAATTAGAAAACTTTTGTGGCTTTCTGGTTTCTTTACCGCCAATTGACCAATTTTAGCATTTTTATTAACAGAGCTCATACTGTTTTTTAACAAGAACAGGCCAATAAACTTTATGTGCTGCACATTGGTCATTCATATGTAAATTAAACAATGGGATTTATGTAATAATACCAAAAAACCCAATGGGATTTGAATAAGCAATGGAAGATTTATCAACCTTATCAACAAAAAACCCTAATAAAACCTCATACATTTTAACCAAATGAATCTTTCTTGATCCAAAGCTTGTCAAATTTAAATGAGATTTAACTGATTTAATTTAATTTTGTTCACACTGAACAGATTTATGCTGGTTTTAAGGAATGTGAATAAATCGATTCTATAAATACCATTATTTGAATAAAATATAATAGATTCAAATACCTAAAAATAAACTACACCATGATTAATTGTTCTGAGTGTGAGCTAAAGTGTGTGTGAGAGCAAGGAATACACTGAAATGTTAAGGCTTGATAGACCTCCTGGAGCAAGTAGGGAATGCTAGTTTATTTCCTGAACAGCCTGTGAGCCAAAGTCTTGCTTTTAACATACAAACCGGCATTTTAAATTCTTAACCGAAAAATCAGTTGTCCATTAAAAAAACATGAATCAAATAAAGTGCTCCACTGAAAGTCAGAGGCAATGAGTCATGCATAATTGTGGTACTTTCGTGTAGTAAAGGTGTAGCAGCAGCGTTCAAATACTTTCTGAAGGCGTTTACCTGCATCGCATTATACTTCGAGTTTAAAAAATCGGATTCTGGTCGTTCCTCCCAATATGGCATATATCAAATATTGCATTTAGACGAAACAAAACCAAATAGGGCTGTAGAGTTTGAAAATAAAAAACAATATCAACATTGAGAGTAAACAGTTAGAGGCTAAACAAGTTTGTATTATAGGGGAAAATACAACGAAGAGATCAGTTATGTCTGTTGTATCAATCAATACACCTCTGAAAAGAGAACAGTGTCATGGATTTAACTTCATAACATAAAACAGTAAATCTTTCCAAAACTTGGGGTACAATTCACAACAGTCTAAATCTGTTCCAACCCCCAGTATTTCCAAGCCTCTACAGGACCCTTTGGCAACAATTTATTTTTCCATTGCACTCCAAACCTCTACAAAGAAAGGTGCAGAAAGATTTGCACGGAACAAACACCCTGCCCTTTAAAGCAAGACAGGGCACCATGTACATTCAGTCAGTGTAAGGGGATTGCAGGAAGAGACAGACATACTTCATTCAGTATCGTTTCAGAAACAAATGCCTGAAAAGTTCACAGAGGTCATTCACTTCAAAACTGCGAACAAACGAGAATATTACAACAAATTTACAGACTTTATCTGCATTGAAGTAAATATGAAAGGATTGCTAATATCCAGTTTTGTAGTGGGTACTTTGAAAGTCATAGTAGATCAATATTATGTTTCTACTAGTTAAAGTGAGAATTCTAATATATATATTTTAGTTTTTTTTTTTTTAATGACTCCAGAATTTAACAGATATGATGTACACTAAGCTAAGTCCATTTGTTGTGAGAAAATTTGTTTTAGGGTTTTTTTTTTTCTCAGATATCTAGAACCTCCAGACTCAAAAACTCCTTCCCCACTGCCGACTCCTGAACAGCTGACCTACTTCACACTGTTTTTTTTTCACTCTAATTGCACAATTTATGTTTGTTTCACATCAGCACACGTCTTTACTTATCCTTTATTTTATTATTTATATTATTATTGTTTTTTATTTATATTAAAATCTTTCTTTTTAGTATTTATATATTTTTAATGTTAGTTTTAATCTTAAATTTTTATCTTGCTTTAACTCGGCATTTGTCTGTGGACAGCAAAAAAGAATTTAATTGCACAGAGAAATGCAATTTCTTTGTACACTTGACAATAAACGCTTTGAATCTTAGAATTGAAGGTTCACTCGCAGCTCTGGATAGTTAGTCTGTGTAGTAGGGATGTTACGATTAACTGGTTTCATGATTAATCGTGATGTAAAATGGCACGATAAATTAATCGTAAATGCTCCTGAACGCGGTGTTTCTGTTGACGCTCTTTAAAACGTTGATTCCGACAGGGCTATCAGCAGATTGGCAGGAAATGCCTGGAGAGCACTATCATCTATTGATCCGTAATAAACAATGGCAGAAAAGATGTGTAACATGCTTTATTTCCACCAATGAAGCTATTGAAGTCTGCTGTGGAGGAGTTTTTTTGGATACTTTAAAAATACAGAGGTACATATTCCAGACGATGGGTCTTCTATGGCTGTGTGTTTTTTTTAAACAGTAGTAAATAAGAATGTGTTTGTCTAGCGACATTATGTGAATTAATTGTGATAATTGTGAAACTGTGAAATTGTGATTATTTCCCAGAAGATAATCATGCCATCAAAATCTATAATCATGACATCCCTACTGTGTGGTAGTCTCAACCTCTGGTTCCATTCATCCACACTGTAAAGAAATCGGAGTGTGTCGGTTTCTTTACGATGAACTATTTCACATCAGATCCCCATAAGAAGCTCTGAAGAGAAAAGATCCGCTGAAATATTTTTATTCCAACAGAAGATCAAGCTTCAATTAAAGGCAATTAAAGGAACTGAGAACGCTTGAATGCCAACGAGCCAGCTACTCTGCTTTTAACCCAGTGAAGCTGAGATTTCACACAGTCCGTGATACGAGTTAATTAGTAAATTAGCTTGGACTTTCGCATAGGTCTCAACACTGCATTTAATAAAAGCTCTTTTTTATGACTTGTTATCTAATCTGTGGAGTCATTTGAGTCTAATTATGCACGGTATCTATGTTTAACACTGTTATTTTTTTTTTTTAAAAGCCTTTGTAACCAAAAGGTTCATGCTTTTTTTCCAGTTAAGCTTTAGCAGCGTTAAAACACTTCCAACTGTGGTAGAAGTGGTGTGTCACTGCAGTACAGAAACAGTACGCTTCCGTTTTTATGTCTTCTTTGGTGACGAGTGAAAAGAAGTGGACTGAAGTGATTCAAAGCACCGATTTATATCAGACTAAGCGGAGGTTACACTACATTACATTACATTCGTTTGGCAGACGCTTTTATCCGAAGCGACTTACAATATGAGGAAACACTCCACTGTCAGGACTGCACGGGAACCAGAGGAGACTGCTAAGTGCTAAAAGTCTTTATGTAAGAGCAGAGTAAGTAGAAGTGAAGCTCTCTGGGAAAAAACAAGGTTGCTGTATGCAGTGATGGGAATAACGGCGCTATAAATAAATGGCGTTACTAACTGCGATCCTTTTTTTAGTAACGAGTAATCAAACAAATTACTGTTTCCCCCTGTTACAGCGCCGTTACCGTTACTGACAATAAAATGTGCGTTACTATAACTGAGAACACTAAAGAGATTTTCATGCGAGCAGTGTCTCTCTCTCTCAGCCATCTCTCTATCTCTGGTGTGTGTGTGTCTGTGTGTGTGTGTGTTCGGGGCTGGGGCGGGACACTTAACTAGTGATGATGATTGGTGTGTCTGTACACGTGTTGTAACTGAGAATGCGATTATTGGCTTAGATTGAGTACATTTACATGGTTTGCCAATCAGGCAGAGTAGGCGGTTCTACACGGACTACTTAAAGCGCTACACGCGCTGACACACACACATAGCCCCCCACTACACCGCTCCGTTCACATATGTGCCCCTATAAAAACACACTGACCACCCCCCGTCCCCCCCGTCCCCCCTGGTAATTTTAGTCTAGAACCGCCACTGGTCCAGGTGTCACAACAATGGTCCAAGTTCAAAGTCAGCTTCTGCAAACTGGAAGTTTAAGCGCTACTTTTGAAAGGCAAAAATGTTTGTGATGTGCAACGTATGCCCAGGTGATTCATTGGTGATTAGTGTACAATATTTGATATTTATTTTATATTACATTTTATTTATTTTTTAAGTAATGCAAAAATTACTTTGCCTGGTAATTAACTACTTTTATAGTGATGTAACTCGCAGTTACTATTTGTGAGAAGAAACTTGTAACTATAACTAATTACTTTTTTAGAGGTACTTGCCCAACACTGGCTGTATGTGAGGTGAGTGAGAGGTGGATGAATCTGCCTTTCCATAGTAACTGTTTATTCTAGCTGGTTGACGTAAAACTGTTGCATTTACAGTATGCCAGCAATTTCTGGGATATTCACATTCTTTAAAAAAAGCGACAGCTTAATTTAAATGTGGCCGTTGTTTAGGGATATAGCTAATGTTAGCAATGGCTTCTAGCGATATTAGCTAATCGCAGCTTTCATCCAGATCCAAATTTCATCCAGATTTGGTGGAACAGAGCAAAACACTTGATGCTGTGTGAGGAAAAAAACAGACCTGATTGGTATCACCTGCAGCATTTTGGCTTGGCTTGCTTCTTTCCCTTAGTTGTCCTTCAGGAATGCTAATATTAAAATGTATCTTTTAGGAATGCTGGTGTGTTAGCATGACATATTAATTCCACTGAAGTGATTAAGTGCTCCTTACTGGAAAGAAGCCCTTTTCTCTCTGTGAGAAAGGTCTGTCTTGTCCTACAGGTGGTGCTAAAAGAGTTCAAAATGCTCCCCTGGTGCTCAAGTTCTCCACTATGGGCTCTGAACTCTTTTGGACAACTTTCTTATTATGGTTTTTTATTACTCTGTGTACCAGTCATTCAGACGGGGAGCATAGTTAATGGCCTCGAATCTGCCCCAGGACATCTTTGAAAATGCTTTTCATTTGAAGTAAACGGGCCAAAGCACTGCTGGGAAAAATGACAACAAAGGCTTTGGTTGTAATGATTTAATTGCTAATCATGATTATAAACACTCTGGTCTGGCGCCAGCACTGACAAAGAAGCCTCTACTTTGCCAGTTAAGCTAATGAATGCCCATGTATACATCGAAACATTTCACAAGGTGGATTTGGGACCGTATTTCTATGTTTAATAAAAAGTAATCAGACAGTTTAAAACAAGTTTTAAACCAAGTGGTGAAAGCTGATCAATGTTTTCATTTTCTAACTCAACAACTTCATTGTTTAGTCGACTAAAAAGAAAAATAGTTTGAAATATTTGTCAGATTACGTTGTGATGTCTTTAACGCTTTAGCAGCGTTAATTCTCTTGCAACTGTGGTAGAAGTGGTGTGTCACTGCAGTCTAGAAATGCTGTATATTTGATTGATTTTACGTGCTTAATTGAGACTGGAGGGAAAAACTTAAGGGAGTCCTCTATATGTAACTTATTCACCTGGGCGGCAGGAGAAGTGGAGAATCGCTAAAGTAGCGCTAAAGATAAAACATTCGCAGATATATTTTTATTCCAAAAAAAGATCTAGCTTAAAGTAAAGGCAATTAAAGCAACTGAGAACTTTTGAATGCCAACAAGCCAGCTACTCTGCTTTTAACCCAGTGAAGCTGAGATTTCACACAGTCGGTGATACGAGTTAATTAATAAATTAGCTTATACCAGACTCTAATTAATGGCTTCCCAATTCACTCGTTAACATGTCAGATAGCTTAGTGCAAAGATTTCGTCAAGCGTGACCTGTTTTTGCCACAAAAAGAAGGACAAATATATTGTTTACACACATTTTTTATTTAAAATTTGATTTTCACATAATTTACACTGGTTTAATACCAGGAGTCCATGATGCGCCTCATGCTCATGAACCTCATGCCGCCGAAGTCCCTGAAGCTCCTGTACTCTCCAGGCCTGAAGTAGGACATCCTGCCCCTGTAGTGGGGCTGCTCGTACATCAGCCAGTGACCATCCATCACATGGCAGGACATGCAGCCGCTGGACCAGTGGTAGCGGTCCATGAAGGAGTCGCAATCATCGTTCATCTCGTACATCTGGCCCTGGAAGTTCTCCCTCTCGTAGACCCTCATCCTGTAGTTTCCTCTGTGCTGTTTGGGAAGAGAGCAAACCAAGGGTTACTATTGGCGCCACATCTTATTTACATGCAAGGATACTGAACTGCGAACTGATGTGCAATCACACTGCAGATGCGTACCATGGGGATCATGCGGCAGGACCTGATGCAGTTCTGGAATCCCCACATGCTCATGTAGTCGGCGTACTCGCCCCTCCTCATGAAGTAGGAGTTTCCCATGTAGTTGGGGCGGTCGTACACCATCCAGCAGCCGCTCTCGACTCTGCAGGAGTGGCAGCGACTCATGTAGGAGGACATGTCGGAACAGTCACCGGTGCACTCATAAGAGCGCCCCATGAAGTTCCTGTCCTCGTAGAAGATAACCTGTTTGGGCAAAAACAACACGTTTTACAGCCCTGAGTTTATTGGACAAGACAGTAGAAATGCCAGGATTACTGATTTGTTTTTTCGGTCCATCTCTGCTGCTTACCCTCCCCATGCTCATGCCGGTGCTTTGGTTGGTTTGGTTCAGAGCTGAATCCAACTGGTGGAACTGATGTCCTGCTACGTTTAACCCTTGCATTTATACCTGGACCGGGACCAAAGAACATGCGCCTCCTATTGTGAGAACTCCTGACTAAGCGACATTGAACAGAGGCCCGTCGAGAGCTGAGGGGCTTTCATTACATTTCCATGTGACATGGTCTCCAGAAGACTTTAGAATTGGCTCTATTGGCAAGATAATACATCTGTGAATTAAATGTATTCTTTTAGTCTTTACGTCCCACGGGCAGCCTGCACAGTAGCTGCATTAATGTTTTTGTTAGAGCTGTTGTTGGTGATTAGCCAGCACCTATACAGGCACAATGCCTTTCTGTTTCTCTTGCAAGCTGGCATACTCAAACGTTCGGAATGGAATTGGTACAGGATATATACAGTTACTCCCAAACACGATGGTCCTTTGTTGTGCATTTTTTATATAAACTGATTACAATTACTAATACCCTTCCAAAGTTTTAGAACCGTGCCTTGCACGTCTTGACACGGACATTTTGTTTAAAGCAAAACCTGCAAAAAGAATGTACCAGTAGTGCAATGGAGTATATTTATAATGCAAGTTTTGGCATAACCATTAGAAACCACTGTTTTGACTTGGAAAAACCAAATGGATGCCATTTATTCCAAGTATAAAGGGCAGCATTGCGCTACAGTTTTGAGGATCAAAGAAGCAAGCCTATTTAAGCTGATTATATGAGTGTCAGTCAAATGGCATGTCATTTCACACTTTTTCACCCTTGAGGTATCGGGTCTAATTCCCTAGTTCCACAATTTTGAGCATACTAATGGAAGACAATCAAAATTGACAGAACAATCACCTTGATGGAAACCGCTTGTAACCTTTCCACAAAGTTTTTGCAGTTTAGTCGGTCTGCCTCCATGCTTCATTTAGTTAATGTGGAGCACGCTCATCGGATGTTGTTAAATATCTCATTACACAAGCTTGTTAGTTAGATTTTTCTACTTTTCTGAGCCTCTGGGATCTGAAAAACAACTGTCATCCCGAAACTACGCTAATGAGCAGGGCTCCCATACTATAAACATCTCTCTAATCCCTCTAATCTTTAGGTCATTCAGTCTGAATTTTCACATTTCTGTAATGGTGAATGTAATCAGCGTTTGATACGATGCAAATTCGGGAGCCTTCTGTTCATAAGATGAATGTAGTAGTACTGTGTTTTTGTTGGATGATTGGTCACTCAGCATAAACTTACTGGATACACTGCAAATAATTTAAATTCAAATTTAATTTGTCACGTACACAGTCATACACAGTACGATATACAGTGAAATGCTTGTACGACAGCCGGTGACCTTAAAGAAAAATTAAATTAAATTAAATTAAAAAAAGGAATAAATATTAATAAAAAAAAATGAAATACAGAGAAAGTAAGTGTAACTAGTAAATAAACAAGCTGTACAAATAGAAAAAAATATCACAAAAATATAGAAATACAGAAATGTATATATATATATTAAAAATATAAAACGAAATTTAAATTTGTCTGCATCTTATGTTTAGTTGCATTTTGACATTAGAAGCAAGCAACTCTAGTAACTCCGTCAATATCTTTTGATCATTTGTAAAGTAGGTCTTAACACCAGTGACACTGTAGTCTTTGTTTAACTTCAATTTGTTGGAATTTTTTTTTATTACGCCTGAGTGTGCATGTGTATGTATATTTGTGTGTGTGTTTTTGTGCTATATAAAGTTTGCAAAAGCAAGAAACAGTGATAAAATTGATAACATTTAATCATAATGTGTGTATTCATTTATAATGTATGTGATTATTTGAAATATATGTGATTTATGTAGTTTTGTTAAATCATTTGTTAAACACTAAAGGATGTTAAATCATGTAAAGCACACATTTGAATACCTCTTTACTGTAAACACATGCTAGATTTACTGAAATGTATTTACAGCTTATAAGCAATATTCTTTACTGCAGCTGAATCGTAACATTCTCTCTCTCTCTCTCTTTCTCTCTCTCTCTCTCTTTCTCTCTCTCAGAACACAGATGATCTGCTAGTAGCATCAGCAGAATGTCCTAGTGATGATGAAGATCTAGAAGAGTGCGAGCCTGGTGGTGAGTTCATTGTATTGAGTCAGTGTATATTAATGGAGAACACACACACAAACACACACACACACACACACACACAAAGAAACAAATACGCTAGAACCTGAAATTTGCAAGTACAGCTGAGCTTGGTCAGTATTGTCACCATCATCTACTGTAATTCAGCATTCTGTTGGGTAGGGTAGAAGGCACTCTGTTTGTTTTGACCAATCCTCTTTCTCCAAGCCCCGCCCCTGACCCCTGTGTGACCTCAGCAGACAGACTGTTTTATGTAAATCTGAGACTCCATTGTGGAAACTAAATGAACTCGCACTCAATCTGCAGCTCATTTTAAGCATGAATTAACTATGGACAGCAAAGATAAAGCTTATCTGAACTCAGAGTTTATTAGAGTACATCCCCCCCCTCCATTATTCTCACTGCCTCTGCCTAGACAGCTGATCTGACATGTCTGACAGGAGAGGCCAGTTTTGGTGAAACAGCTACATTTAACATGATGAGGACTGTCACAGAAGCTGTTCTGAGTGATGATGCAGCATATAATTCATACCTTAAACCCTCTTATTTACTTTTCACATGATCAGAGTTCGATTTTTCCGTTGTGGTTAATCAACCCATAGCCTCATGTTGCAGTGAGACCAAAATAAGTATAAATATCATATGAATATGAGTGGAACTGGCTTGTCAGGGTTATGGTTTAATAGATTTGAAACACTTCTGTAGATTTGTAATCAGGGAATTAAGGGCTCATGTGGAAATTAAGGGCTTAATTTGCCACAGTGTTTATATATACATATATTTCTCTCAGTAGTAAATATTCATACCCAAGTGGTTACTATGCTGTCATAATCTTTCAAGTACACTTCAGCTCATTTCCTGCAGAAATATGGGCTAAAAACAACAATTTGCATATCTGAAGCAGATTACCTAATCAAACCAACTATATTTTATTTGGTTATTAATATACTGAGGAGTAGCCATGGTATATATGGTATACCTGCACTACTTTTATGGCTTTATGCATAGAAATGAGTTTTAGGCTAAATTAAAACAGTAATATCGAAAAATGCAGGCACCACTGTAGGCATTTAAGACAGATTTACAGCCGGGTGTTAAAACTCCAATTTAGGGAGATTCCATTAAGATCTCAGACACTTCAGCCATGTTTTAATCATGGAACGCATGGAAACCCCCTCAAGGTATAAATTGGGTAGAATAATTCCCATTTATCCTGAAGATACACTAAAAGTGTCTTTTCCTCCTGTACTGCATTGAGAAAAGGCTGATGTTTGTTACAAACAAGGATAATAGAACATGTAGACGGAGGACATGATAAAATCAATACAGCAGTAAACACTACTCTAATGTTCATTAACCCTTAGACATTTCAGTTTCCACCAGCGATATAAAAAGCATGCAGGTTTTACTTTGTTTCTTCTCATTTGTATTTTATTAAAATGAGAAATTGTGTTCAAAAGATTCTTATCTTTCCATCCATACCACATGCATGTTTGTAAGCAGCTATTTTATTATGATCTGTATATTATGTTAATTTGTTTGGCAAAAAGAAAAACTGGTAAAACATGTTGGCTATAATTCTGAGGTTAAAACAGAAAGACTCAAATATGTTAATGGAGAATAGAAATCGAATGTGGATGTCATTCACTACATAGAGGATTTCCACTATTTTTAAAATAGCTAGTGATAAATTGTTAATGCTACATTACTTTTAATGCTGTTCATGCATTTTGTAGGGTTTTCCTTCAACCCAGCTCCTTATGCGTTGTTTGTTGTTTTGATAGTATGTGTGAATGTAGCCTCCTTATTACAGCACAGCTTTTAAAGCAATAGATAAGTCAATAAGCAGCAGACTAACAAAAGCAACAGCAGAGTGAAAACCTCCAGAGTGAGCTTCCACTGCATTAACTTGTCAGACGTTTCTGTGTGGGTAACCAGGCAATGTTCATACTGTCAGTGTTTTTATATACATATATATATTTATTTTTTATTTAATTTTTTGTATGATTTTTGTCCTTTATAATATATATATATATATATAATTGTCTGTATGAACAGTGTACACCAGTTAGCTGTTGTTAGTTAAAAGCTAATTAATGACAATATCGTTTTACAGTTCAGTTGATGATTTAGAAGTAGAAAAAATGAGCCAAACTCTGATAGAAACCTGAATCACAACAGTTTTTGTGGGATGTTGTCAGTATGCGGTCCTTAGTACCTACCAAAGGTTAAAGATACGGAAACCAGTGAAACTGCTGACAAGGTCATGGACCTATGAGGCTCACGGATATCGGCTAGGACTAGCCGGTCTTGTTCGATCCCACAAAATAGCTTCTAAATCACTAGTTGCAAAAAAGTTAATGCCCTCGTTGCTAGAAAGGTGACAGAACACACGGGGCTGCATATGGATCTGTGTAGCCACAGACAGACCAAATGTTCCATGCTGGACCCCTGTCCAGAGGAAGAAGGTGACATGATCTGAGGAATCACATTTTCTTTTAGTCATGTGCAATGTTGTGTGTGTGCACGACTTACCTGGAGAAATGTGGCTCCATGATGGACCATGAGAAGAAGGCAAGCCAGCGAAGACAGTTTGATGCTTTGGGCAATGATCTGCTGGGACACCTTGGGTCCAGCATTTATGTGTTTGTTACTTTGTCTCATATCACCTTCCTCAACATTCAGGAAAAGTAAAACACTTCATGGCCACAGTATTCCCTTATGGCTGATAACTGGAAACACTGTTCAGAACCATGAAGGCCCCACCTCACAGCTTCCAGGGCTATTTACATATTGGAACAAATACAACAGCACATCTTCAGCAGTCCATGCCTTAACAGGTCTGAACTTATTTACCGGCAGGTGGTTTTAACATTAATGCTTATTGGTGTGTATGATTTATACACTCATTAATTGCAACATTCCAATGATCTATGAAGATTTAGCTTCTTTAGGTTCGAATTCCAGCTACGAAGGTGTGTTTAAAATATATTCATTAATCTCTAACTGCTAAAAATAAATATGTAATGAATCATGAGGCTGAGGAATGATGTTGTGTAAACCACTGACACCACAATAACTGAGCTCAGGTATTAACGGGAACCACTGCACCTATTTTGATTCTTATTCAGAAGAGCACACACACGCACACACACACCAGGGATGTATAGCAGTACTGGATGAGTGATTCTGGTCTCTTTTCTTTGTTTTGTCCCCGCATTTATCTATTTAATTTCCTTTTTATATACTCTGTAGAGAAAGCCCACTGATGTGTGACACGCTGAGAGTCTGTTGTGTTTTTGCGTCAAAGAAAAGATGCAAGGGGCACATTTACAAACACACACATTTCGACAGGACCTTAGAAAGCTACACATACAAACAACTGAGTCACACACAGGCGCTGAACCACAGAGAGAGAAAGAGGCGGAGGCAGGGGGCGAGAGACACAGCGCTTTCAGCAGTGTGTATCATTGACATGCGTGTCACGTTCTGTTGCGCCTGGGGAAAGAGGGATGGGAGGAAAACAGAGAGGGGAGAGAGACGAGGAAAGAAAAGTTTGCATTGTGCCGTTCTTTTAGGGGTCCCACTGAAACGTCTCATGACTTCTCTCTCCTCCCAGATCGTCTCGGTGGGCTAATTAATCTCGGCCCTCGTTATACGGCCCTAATTACATCATCTAACGAAGACTGGTTCTCTCTTTTCTAACGAGCTGATACTACAATACACACACAAGGGCTTCCTTCACACTTCATGCATTAGAGTCAGACACATCCCACACACTCGTATTGTCGCACAAACAAATTGTGTCTTACACTCCCAAAACCTGCTTTGCAATGCTGATTTGCAGGCGGCTCGCAAATTCCACAGGCGCTTGTTTGCATGCTGCACAGCTGGTACGGCTCAAATATCCGCACACAGTTTAGTGATCAGTGTGATTCCACTAGAATTTTCTTATTTTTGTTCCACTCCGTTTTATGTTTTCCCTCATGTTGCACAAGCTGGGCTTGGTTTGCCAACACAGCACATCCAGCAAAGAACACTTCCAAAACATTTTTGGGGAAAAACATTTTGTACACCAGTTTTTAGAGTTTAGATCGGGCCCAAAAAATGAGACCCGACCCGATCCGACCCGAGCCCGTGCACCTTGTGCCCGAGCCCAGCCCGGCACGACACATTAACTGTAATTATCGGCCCAAGCCCGATTTAAACCAGAGAATTTTTTTAAATACGTGTGGACAGCGGTAGGAAATATCGGCCCAGAGAATTCGGGCAGAGAATCTAAACTCTACCAGTTTTGTTACCCTACTGTCATTTCCTAATCTTTTTTTTCCCTTTTTACATGAAGCAATCGATCAACCTTTGTTTAAACATTGTATGTATTTAGAGAGACCCTCAACCATAATTCAGCCAAGATTTAGAACAAATAACACACTAAAAAAAATGACTTTAGTGTATTTTTCCTAAAGTCAACAAACACAATTCTTGTAAGTAAACTGAACATAAATAAAGTAATAAAGTGCACAATCTTCTTATTAATTTTTTTGAGTGCAGGTAGAAAATGACAATAAGCCTGGAAATAAAAAGGCAAATTAGCAAAAAAGGCAGTGGATAATACATAAAATTAGCAATATCAGTAAGCATTCCAAACTTGAGATATAGTTATAGATACACTTCTGGTTCGTTTCTACACAAAATAACCCATAATCTCCATGTGCCCATAATAAACACATCGATTAAGAAGGTAATTTTAGAGCACGAATTAAAGAACATGCAGCTATCACTATGATCTATCTTTGTCTACAGATATAATAAAAAATTTAAAATTATTGGCCAGAATCAGATTGGAATCTTATTTTGCTCCAGCACTTTCTGCTGATATCAGCTCGATGCAGATACCTTGGTGCCGTGCAGCATTTTAATTCAATGCAAAAAGCGAAAGACAGCACTGAAGAACAAAAAATTAGCTTATTATTAGCATAGGTGCTCCAAACATTACTGCGCTGTGAGGAAATTGCCAGAATAACAACCAGCAGTACATCATTAGTTTAGAAGAATGAATGACAATCTAATTCCCGAAACGGTGTGTTTACAATTGTGGAAAAGGCAGGGCCGGGTATTTTTGTCAAGCATTTCTTAGCGAGAAAGTTCAACATGAAGTTCGAGGGGGCTAATTGCTAATTGAAGCGCTTGGCTGTTACCGCCTGACATTGATGTTTCTATGTTTAAAATTAGAATGAACAAGTTGACGAGGCGAAATGAAAAGAATAAAAAAGTAATGTTCCGCTCCCAGTTCTTTCACAGTACAGTCTGACGTGCTTCAAGAAAACGCATGTAGCTTGCAGTGTGGATCAGAAGTCGGTTTGGGGATCCATTGTTGCTTACTGATGCTACAAAATGAGCCGACTGAACTCTTTGTGTTTTTTAAAGGAATTACCTTTCATCAGAATAGCCTGCAGTAAAACGGCTCACTTAAAATGGGTCAAATGAAAAAGAGCTTGTTTATAGACCAGCATTCACAAATCCGGAATTATTTTTGACTTTAATATTCAATTCCCACTCAAGTTTAAACTGTAAATGAATAATAAATACATAAAATTATAGCATTTGACACATAATAGCTAGTAGCCTAGTGGTTAAAACACATGCCCGTGAATGTGATCGCCACAAAGTTGCAGGTTTGAACCCCTACTTTCTACTATTGTGCCCTTGAGCTAGACACTTAACTCCCAATGTCTCCAGGGGAGATGATTGTAAGTCACTCTGGATAAGAGAGGATGAGTCCCAGCTAGATAAGAGTGCCAGCTAAATGCCCCATTTTTTATCTTTATCTTTTAAATCACATCTCAAGGCGTTTAACTGTAGAAGGAATCCATAATATTATAAACATACTGTTCGTCCTTGAGTATTTTGTGCTAAAACATCTAAAACTACCTTTGATTTCGAGCTTTGAGAATTTTCCACTGTTTGCGTATGTAAAAAAATGCAAAAGCAGTTTCAAGGGATTGAATGCTAGAGTTTTTTTCCTTGCCCTACTAAGACTATTCTATTTGTATTATGAGCCGAAAACAGATAAAATTGATGTAACTATGTGAGTATCTCAGATATCAGTGTGGTAATTCATAATTAAATGAATCAGCATTAATACAGAATTCAGCTAATGTGTGGTGTAAGTGTTTAGCATTAGCATTAATGGTGATTAGCTTTAGCTTTAAATGTGAGTCAAACAATCAGATCTAAGCACGATCCTGCTAATGCCATTCATATTCATAATCAGCAAATAAGTCCTTTTTAAAGAACTGCTATAGCGTTTCAATCAAAAATGAACAGAAGTCCTTGCAAATGAAGGGAAGTCACTTTTTTCACCCAGGGTATATGCTCTCCTTTTTACAGTGACTTGTTCCCGTTCACTTCTTTTGTTCTTCATGATCTCGTTAAATATTTACAACTTAAATGCTACTAACAGGCATTTTGAATACACCCAGTGAAGGCATACACACTCTCTCGCACACCAGAGGAAACATTGTAGATTTGGGTTTTAATTTTCAGTTCCCTCAGACTCCAAATCACCATCTAGCTGGAGATAAAATCATGCAAGCCCTCTGTCAGACACCGCTGTTCAAGAATGTATCATCAAATATGTAATTATTGAACAATAACTGAGACACCGTGGAATGAGGCTGACCTCCAGCTGAGTGCATGTAAACATGCTTCTGACCACAGTTAATTACTGTTTTCCGTTAAAACAGAACAGAATTAGCTTCCTCTCTGAGTGCTGCAACCATTAACTCACAGTAGCAGCGATGTTTGGTGATGCATGTGCTGATACGAGCACGCCGCGCACAGCAGTATAGAATAGATTTCGAACAGACAGAGGGCTGGCGCACAGAGGAAAAGAAAGAATGCGAATTGACAGATGAAAGGCTGATTCATAAAAGAAAACCAAAGTAAATAACAGAAGAAAAAAAGCAATAACTGATTAAATAGAAAACAACACGAAACGGGGACAACAACAGGGCATGGACTGAGGGGGAAAAAAAGACAAGCAGCTTTTGTCTGCCACCTCCATATGGGTAGTAGTGTGTGTGTGTGTGTGTGTGTGTGGGATGGAGGCTTCAGGCCAAAGAGCAATAGACAGAGAGAGTTATAGGCCTACTATCATTCAAAATACACAGAGAATGAGGAATATAGCCTGGTCTCGCCTGTGATTAACACCATCTGTGTCTGTTACACAATCTGCTTTAACCTCAAGGCCTATGGCAACATTTCAGCTAATCCTCAAATGTCCCTCCATGAAAATTTAATGTGTAGTTATACATTGTCAGTACATTGAAAAAATCTATTACAGTTTCAAATATTAGACTGTCAAAATTTCAAAGTCTGATTGGCCACACAGTTACTGATAAACACCTAGGGCTGCCTCACAGCAAATGAATTGTATATATATATATATATTTATATATATATAATTGTTTTTTTTTTTGTTTTAGTTTTTTCAGAATGTTTGCATTATTGCACTATGATACACACTGTACTTGATTGTTAAGTTATTCGGGTTAAGGACATTCTAAGAACAATGAGAGCAACACAAACAGATCAGATTTCTTGTGTATGTACACATATGTGTCCACTAAAGCTGATTCTAATCTTCACCATGTAGACAGACCACAACCCTTCAACAGCACAGCAACATCTCATTTTGTATGACCCAAATGGACATTTACAGAACTATAGGCCTCTCTCTTTGTATCAGGAGTGAAACATGGTGGTGGTAGTGATGATGTGGAGATGGTTTGCTACCCCCCTTGAGTCACTGGTCATAACCAACTGGGCTATGAATTTTGCTCTCTATCAGGAAATCCTGCAGGTGTATCTCTGGTCGTCAATCTGGGATCTGAAGCTCAAGTGCAATTGGGTTATGCAGTAAGACATTGATTTGAAGCACAAGGGCAAGTTTACCTCTGAACAAAGTGGGCAAGTCACAGTCCTGACTTGTACACCACACACATTGATTTTAAACTGGCAATTCAACATTGAAAACCTAAAGTGTGGCTGAATTCAAACATCTCTACAAAAAAGAGACAAAGTTCACAGATGTATCACCTGCTGCAAATGATTTTATACTAACGAAATATATATAGAAATGATCCTTTAAAATTGTACTGTAACTTTTACACATTCAGTAACATGAACTATTTGTACTTCTGAACTGGCTGTTGAATAGAATATTTTTAATAGTAAATATTTCATGGTTTAAATGGTGCTCTCATAAGATGTGACTGAGAATAAGTACAGCTTGTACCAAGAACCAGTCTGCAGTTTTTCCTGAACGTAACTTTAACTACCTGTAGTTCTGCTTTGCATCAAGGCAGAATTGGATACTTAGGATATTTTATCAGGACCTGACCTTGGAGTACAGAGTGTTACATGACGAGGCAGACAGATTGCAACTGCCTTGATGATGATTGATTCTAGGTAGAATCAATTCTTTCTATGACATATTAAACATTTTATATGCCAGTGTCCATGTGTACGGAAACTCTGATTGGCTCATTATCGACAATATTGCATTGTACTGTAGTGAATAAGAAGTGATGAATCAGTCAGTGAATTTTCACATTCCTATACCTGATGCTCCTTTAAATCATACCAATGAATAATTAACACACGTTTTCCATTCCCATATTTATGTTATTGTGGTAGTTTTAAGCAACCATGAATGAAAAGGTCCTGAAAGAATTTCCTTTCTCTGGGTGGGCTGACACTCCTTAGCTCACCCCTTCCAAGCATGTTCGGAGGTCCACTATGTCGCTTTAAGGTGAGGTGGTGGTTTGCGTGATTTGAGTGGAGAAAGTTTGTTCCCAGGGTTGGTTATGTCATGTGACCAGAAACGTCCTAGCTAGCGAGTAGAATTGGACCTAAAAACTAGGAAAGGAAATTGTTTAGGAAAAAAATGAAAAGAAGAATGGGGTCAGGTGTTCTAATGATTGCATTTAATATGCAGTGCTATAAAAAATTAACACAATTAACTAGAACTAACACTCGCTACAGTATGGCCCCTTCACATAGTAATAATTTAATCAATTTAATTATCTATATGGAGACATAAATAAACAAATAATGTCTTTAGACTGCAAAGCAACACACTAATAATCTTATATTTGAATATAAATTATCCCATTAGGGATGAAGAAAAAAATACAAATAAAAAATAAAAATGTTTTTAATCTTCTACTATTTAAATGTTATTAGACAATTTTGGACTAGAACTTCAAATTGACCACAGTGTCAGGATGTACATCATAGTAGTGAGTTGAAAGCTGAATATTGAGAGCCTACTTTTAGGTAATTTCTTTCTTATTGGCTATTGGCTATTGTTCACCTAAGTAATCTGTTTGTGTTAATGCAAATGTATTTAGATTACTTTCAACAATAACAATAATCTATCCTACGAATTGTCCACCATCTGAGAGCATTATATGTGTAAATTGGTCCTAGATTTGGGCTGATGGCTTTTAAGAGTTAATGGAGAACACCTCACTTTGCTGATGAAGATTTTATTAGAATTGGTTGATTTTACATCACCACAATTATGCTGTGATCATGCAGGACTTGGAATGAGGAAGGATGGAGGTAGTCTAGCTATGAGCTCCATATTTTCATCACTGAAACATCTGTCTCACTTTCCACAATCTTGCCAGTATCATGAAATCAGTGCTATCAGTGCTATCTATAAATGAGCCATGGTTATTTTAAAGAGATACCCTTCACTCCATACTCCATAGAGGATTATGTGTGTGTGTACATTGAAATTCTGCTCCATATTTTAAAAGCCATGCTTTAAAATCAAAACCCACAGTGCTCTCACATATTCTCCAGTCAACTGTAGTTATGAGGTGTTCTCTAGCAAACATTTTGAGTAAATATTGTACAGGGCAGCTGATCAGAGTTGGTTTACATACATCAGTTTAAAGGGCGTAGATACAAAACATTCGAGGTGCAAAGAGGTTGGAACGGGGTCTTATTAAAATGCTTTATGCCTCTTTTTAGTACATAAACTCACATAAGTGGAGCAGAAAAGAAAAGAAACATGCAGAATAAAGCCCCTTTGAGACGAGTGTACCCGAGTCAGGATGCAAGACACCATTCAGCCATAAATATATAAAAGGAGTGCAAGTGGAACTTGAGGATGTGGCCTGCAGTTGCTGTCTTTTGACTCTGTATGTGGGTATGAGGGAGGAGAGTGTGAAGGAGAAATGGAGGGAACAAGGAGGAGTTTTATTTGTCATATGCAGTGACTGAATGTTAGAGGTGAAATACTTCTCTAGTGGACTTCTTTGGGTAGATGTGTGTGTGGTGTGTGGTGTGTGTGCGCGTGTGTGCACGCTCCTGCAGGCGGGTGTCCGTAAGTGTCATACTCTGAGGCAATGAAGTAGCACCCTTCTTATTCCTGCACACTTAGAGTCTCCGTAGCAATCTATTACTAACCTGTCTAGTTTGATGAAAAGGTCATGAAATGTTTTGACTCCACTGAGAAAATACAGTTGGAGAAAGCACTCCCATGTGTGTGTGTGTATGTGTGTGAGAGAGAAACCATAGCAGCACTTTTTAGCAGCTCCATCCCAGTGAGATATAAACAGAAAACATGTAGGAGTGCGGCTCTGAGGACGGCTCCTTTGGAAAGCTCTGCTTTAGAGTATCTCCCACTAGAGGCCAGCCACCTCCACTGTGTCAGCTAGCCTGCTGGTTAATCATCAAATACACCCTACACAGACTGAAAGAGAGAAACAGAGGCTCCTCTGCCTCTTTGTCATATTTCAGTTATCTCCAGCCCTTTGGACGAGCTGCGTTAAAGCGAATGTTTATGCAGCAGCTTGGTGCCGCAAATGCGTCGGGGCTGTTCTGCACATTAAGTCCAGTGTTTCCATAAAGCTGTTGCATGTGGTTTTCTGGTCTGAATACAAATCGACAGTACAGTCTCAACTGAGACCCTCTCTGCAGGGGCTCGCCTTTTAAGTTTCCCTTTAGTTCGGAGGGAAAACCAGCAGACTTTTACCTTGAGATAACCTGCCCAACTTATTCAAGGGTACACAAAGCAGGGCTAAATGACTTAGGGAAAAGATGTAATTGAGATTTCTCTGGCAAACTCTGTGACTGCAGTCTAAAAAGCCACTACAACCAAGAGAGGTTCTTGAGCAACTGAAGAGATTTAAATATTTGGATTTTTTTTTTTTAACATAGATTCTGTTATAAAAAATGGCCCAAATCCAACATCCATTATTGAGGAAATTGAGACGTTGTAAAGTGAATAAGGGGTTGTAAAGGGCATAAATCTTGTTAAGTGAATCTGTGCTCACTTTCAATATTTTATCTGGGTTTAATCTTGTCCGTGAAAAAGGAAATGGCAAGGACTCTTCGTCGAGTAGGAAAAATAGCTGCAGTACGACATGCAGAACTCTCTGCACTCTGCATCTTCAGTATGCGGACAGAAAAGCTTCAGTCATCGTACCACACCCATCTCATCCCTTATTGAGCTCATTTCAGTTGCTCCCCTCAGGAAACTGCTTAAAGGTACCTTTAATAAAAAAAGGACATTTTGTATTTTATTCTTTCTGCAGTTAATGAAATGAATGTTCATTTAAAACAATTTCTCGTGCTTGTGTGGGGGTGTCTGCTGTGTTATGAAGTGTGTGCCAAAGTTAAAGAGAATTTTCTGACTCATTTTTGTGATAGAAAATGCAGGTTTTTAAGTCTACTTTTTAGAGATTAAGGCCCTTTTCCAGGCCTGTTTTGTGGCCAAGAAGACCAGCATGGATTTTAAAAGGGTTAAACATTTATTTTGTATTTCCATTTGGGTCTCTATTGCTCCTATAAATACTCAGGCGCAAAAAAACAACAACTTTCTGTGAAACAACTGAAAGATTTTGGTGCCGTTTGGACCCTCCATTGTGATGTAATAATTGGAGAATTCACATAGAACCACCCCTTACCTGTCGAGCCCCCACCCACTAGATTAGCTGAAGATCTGCCCTTTTGTTTGCTGGTTTTAGGAGCATGCATTAGATGCCAAACACTGGCTACAGACAAAGTCACACACAAAGAGTTGTGTTCATCTTGCTCGGGTCAGATTTAGGGGCTGGATAGCAGCTCTGTTTCACGTGGATTAAACGTGCAGTATAAGCATGGGATGGGTGGGGTGTGGCTAGCTACAGCTTGTTTGCATAAAAGCAACAGAGCCCTCAAACGAAGAAATTTTGTGCGAAGAAGTTTTGTGCGAAGAAATTCATGAACATATTTTGTGTAGCACATAGACCAATTATAACTAAATTAATTTTGCATAATATGTCCCTTTTAAGGCTTGAACATTGAAAGAAATGTGTCAGATTAAAACATTACTTGTCACTGTGTTTTTAGCGTTGTGCTTGTTGTTAGCACCTCATATGGATGTTTACTTTTATTGGTTCAATCATATTCATTCATACTCACATTATTTAGTTAAATTGTCCCAATCAGGACCAGGTATCTATTCACTTTTGTAATAGCCCAATGATAAATTTAATCCATAATAATTCAAAAGAATTCAAATCCATATACCACAGCCCATATACAAAGTGCTTCCGCTCCCACTGAGCTTGTATTCTTTTTAGCACATGTTTGCTACAGTGTTTGTTCTGGCTCCACACTGCTTCTCTTGTCATGTTCTGTTTGCACTTGGGACAGGCCTTTAGCTGTGATATTTTGTGCATACTGTGAACTTCTGGTTAGCTTCTCCAGCTGCCCAAGTACCCCCCCTGCTGCAAAAAAGCTTGAATCTTTCAAAGTATTGAATCTTTCAGCAGATACTGCTTCTAATCATAGTGCTAAGAGCAGACCGGAAGGTAATGCAATACCAGCCGTCTATGTGATCAGTAATTCACAAGTCTGCTGTCTGGTAGAGTTTTATCTGTGGATGATCAGTGCTAGGACGTGTCTGAGGAGTGCGGCCGTGTTTCTCAGTGTTCAGCCGCGCGGGCTGTCATCAGCATGTCAGAAAGAACAGCCTGATCCATCACAAAAGCCCTCTCTCGCTGCTCAGGCTCGTGGAATAGATTGGCTTCCAAAATAACACGCTTCCACGCAGCCTTCCGTCTGAACGCTCATGCAGGCACTCAGAGTATATCTCCATTCCTGAATGTACTATGGAGAAAAAATGCTGTGTTTGAACTTTAGAACTTCCTCAGTGCAGTTGCTCAGTTGCAGAGCAGTTGTTGGATCCATCCAATTCTACAGGAGTATGTTTAAGCCCTTTAACTAGTTTGTGGGAACAGTCAAGGCTTTCTATTAATTCCTAAATAATTGATGTTTTAAATTGAGTTCCTTAATGGAAACACTCTTACAGCACAGCATTTCATTATGTAATTATATAGTAAAAATATATAAATATAGTAACAATAAACAAACAAGCAAG
>JBBKCR010000080.1:1188618-1209559 GCA_037577295.1 Ladigesia roloffi | reverse complement strand
CAGATACAGATACAGATAATTCATCTGGTTAACAGATACAGATACAGATACAGATAATGCTGTACTCGCTCATCCCTCGCTCATATATATATATATACACACACACAATTCATTTGCTTAGATTATACACACACACAATTCATTTGCTTAGATTATTATTATATTAGAGATGTAACAACACACAATTCGGTTTGTTTCACGATTTTTGACTCATGATTCGTAACGCGATTCATTTGCGGTGGAGGAGAGGAAAAGTTCCGAGGCGCCATTTTGTTTCAAGACACCTTATCTTTAGCACAAAATTATAAACCAATATTCGCTTAAATACCGCTTCCTTTCCATTCATACTGAGAGAACCCGAGTTGGAGGAGTCGACTCGTCTCTCTCGGTTCACCGCTCCGCTCAAACAAAAGAAACTCCGCTCAGCTGCCCGGAGCCACAAAACTCACTCAAAACCAGCAGCAGAACTCTAATTTTTTTCAGGCGTCTCTCGATCGTCTGAGAGGCAGACCACCGGAGATGTGGCGCTCGGGCCACATTCAGATTCAGGTTTATTTGTCACATACAGTGTCATACACGGTACAACATGCAGTGAAATGCTTACTGCTACCCGACCTTAAACAACTGTAAAGAAAAACGATAGAAACTGTCTGAAAGCCAACAGCATCAGGAACCTCAGGTAGCAAATAAAGTTTTGTGGTGGCACCCAGGGTAACCAATCAGATGTCAGGAGTGTCCAGTGCCCCCCCGGACCCCCCTCTGGCTCCGCCACAGCTCAAAACAAAATATAAACAATTACACAGAGACTCCAGCGCAGTTTTATCACAACCCAGCCAGCTTATACACACTTTTAAGCCCAGTGTCACAGCAAGTCACGTGTTTCTGGACGGGAACTGTATACAGGAAAGAGTTGGAAGGGGTGTGTCCGTGTCGCAATTCACCCTCCTCACACCGTGAAACGGGTTCGTGAACGTGAGTGTCGTGATTTTGGTTTTGTATCGTATATCATTATAGCCCAAATATATATATATATATATATATGTATATATGTATGTATGTATGTATGTATATATATACAACTCACATACACATCTCAGCCACTACATTAGAACCACCTGCCAAATATTGTTTAGTTTTCTCTCGTGTCAAGGCTACAACTACCTCTACAAGGCCTCTGAAAGTGCTGCAGTATTTCCACCAAAACTTTAATTGCAAGGTGTGAATTTGAACCTTCCAAGTTGGAGACACCTTTGTCCAGCACATCCTGCTGAAAGAGGCCAAAGCCTTTAGAGAATACAGCATCCATGGAGGGATGACGCTGGTCTGCAACAGTGTTTAGGTAGGTGGTCCATAGCAAAGAAACATCCACATTAGACAAGTCAAGTAGTCAAGTAGGTTTTTATTGTCATTTCTATCATATACACAGTATAATAATATTAATAATAATAAATAATAATAAGTTACATTTATATAGCGCCTTTCACAAACACACACACAAATCCATATTACATTGTCATGGGGGAAAGGAAAAATTCTTTGAAAAGAAAGGTCTTGATCACGTTTAAAAGAGGAGATGGAGCAGCAGTCACGGAGAGATTGAGGAAGTGAGTTCCAGAGTTTGGGAGCCATGGCACTGAACGACCTCCCACCAAGTGTGGAGAGTCTAGTGCGTAGAACCAGAAGAGTGTTTGTGGCAGAAGATCTTAGAGAGTGAGAGGGAGAGTAGGAAGTTCGGAGTTGTGTAAGATAGGGAGGAGCAAGGCTGTGGAGCGCTGTAAAGGTGAGGAGTAAAACTTTAAACTTGATTCGAGCCTGAATTGGTCGCCAGTGTAACTGAGAGAGGATGGAGGTGATGTGGGCGCAGCATTTAGTGTGTGTAAGTACTCTGGCTGCAGAGTTTTGTATATACTGTAAACTTTGTAATGTTTTGCTAGGGAGACTGATGAACAGGGAGTTGCAATAATCAATGCGAGACATAATGAAGGCATGGACTAGACTAATAGTGTCACTGCTAGACAAGAATGGGCGTAAACGAGTTATATTGCGGAGGTGATAAAAAGCTGTTTTTGAGATGGACTTGATATGAAGTTCAAAATTAAGTGAGGAATCAAAGAGCACACGGAGATTATTGACAACTGACAGCACACCATCAATACTGACTGAGAGATCCCCAGATTGATGTAGTGAGGATTTAGAGCCAACTAGTAATATCTCAGTTTTGTCTGTATTTAACTGCAGAAAGTTGTCCTGCATCCAGAGCTTTAGGTCAGTGATGCAATCTGTTAGAGAGTTAGGAGGAGAGACTGAGGGGGAATGAGTACTGACGCATAACTGAATATCATCAGCGTAACAGTGAAAATTGAGACCATGGCTACGTATAATCTGGCCAAGCGGCATAATGTAGATGAGGAAGAGAAGGGGTCCCAGGACATATCCCTGAGGGACCCCTGACATGACTGGAGAGATGGAAGATTTATGTGGACCCAATGTGATAAACTGTTGTCTATTTGTTAGATAAGACCTAAACCACTGACGGGCTATGTCTGTGATATAGTAAAAACAAAACAAAATTCCTTCCAGACCATGGTGCCACACAAAAGTAGAACAGAACTTCATAGAACAAGTCAGGGCGAACAGGCCAGAACACAAGAGCAACAATATAACTTAACAAGACAAGAAATCACAAGACTGCGCAAATGACAATGACTACATTCAGGGTAAATACAGTATTGACTGGTACTGTATTCAGGCAGCAGAGAATTGCAAAGGATGCAGAACAGAAATATATGTGCAAAAATGTGCAGGACATCAATAAATATGTGCAATTAAGATAGCAATAAATTAGAATGGCAATAATGCAGGGCTGAAGGTTTCCCAGCAGAAGATTGTACAGAGGATCACGCTGCCTCTGCTAGCCCACTTCAATCCCACAGCACATTCTAGCATCTTCTCTTCACCAGCTAAGCAATGCACATGCAAGCCGCTCTCCACATGATGTAAAAGAAAATGTGATACATTAGACCACTGATCCATGGTCTAGTTCCGATACTCATATGCCCATTACCGGTACTTTCAGTAATTGAGAGGAGTAAGCAAGGGCACTCTGACCGGTCTGCAGCTATACAGAATCCTTTGTGATACGGTAGCTACCTAAGCACCCATGATCCTTTAGCCTGTTCCCTGGAACACTTTGTTGGGGACTGATTTGGAGATGCTGTAACTAAGGCTTTAGACTATCACAATCCAGCGCTCGTCAGAGTGACTCAGATCCTTCCACTTGACCTTTATCCTCCTTCCAACACATCAAATTTGAAAACTGACTGTTCACATGCTGTCTAATATATCTCACCTCATGACAAGTGCCACTGTAACAGGATAATCACCTTTATTTACTTCACCTGTGAGTGGTTTCAACGCTGCGGCTGACCGGTGCATAGAGACGCTCAAAGAAAGGAACATTATCATTTGTACTGGTAATTTGGGGAGTATTTTTTGACAACAAAATGAATTGAACAATTGACTGCAGAGTGACTTGTCCCCATTCAGCAGGCTATAGATGTCGGACAACTATTACATACTCTAAAGAAACTACTTGGAAAAATTGTACTTGTTTACTATTACTAATTTACTATTGTTAATTTGCCCCTGAGATCAGAAGATAATGGGTTCAAATCCCAGAACTGCGTACCTTTGAGCAACATACAATCCCTTCAAACTGCTCCCCAGACACCACGCCTTTATATTGAATAGTGATGGGGACGAGACCGCCTATGCTGAGACCGGGTAAAGACCGAGTCTTTGAAGGGTCGAGACCAAGTCGAGACCGAGGCCATTGGTTTTCAAATGCAGTCGAGTCCGAGTCAAGACCGAGTCTTTCAGGAATCGAGACCGAGTCGAGACCGAGTCTTTCAGGAATCGAGACCGAGTCGAGACCGAGTCTTTCAGGAATCGAGACCGAGTCGAGACTAAACTAAAACCTAAGCTAGACTAAGAACTGTTTACAGGAGCTCCTGTACACTATTAAGGGAGGGAGGTAGTCAGTAATATGATTTTAATCACAGTTAGGGTCTGTAGAGCAAATTCAAATTTGCTTGTGGTATGTGTAGTCCTCCTCCTTCTACTGTTGTCCGAGACCAAGTCAAGACCGAGTTTTTCGAAGGGTCAAGTCTGAGACGAGACCAAGAAACCAGAAAATGGTCTTGAGACCGGTCTTGAGTCCGAGACCGGTCTCGAGTACTACAATACTAATATTCAATCATTTTTATTTTGTTTTTTTTTAGGCCAAAATGCAGTTGTGCTAACATTTTTTTAAACAGGCACATATATTTTCCATAGGATGAGTGATTTGTATCAGGAATTCAGAAACAGGGCAAGGGCAAACAGTAAATCAGATGATCTCATCTTTGTGCAAATGAATGACGATGTGTTTATTACAAGATTGACTTATACAAACCTATCATAGACCCCAAAGGCTTATAGACATTGGGTTCTAAAATCCTCAGCCTTAGGGGGAGGACAATAATAATATCAACTAATGGAACACACAATTTTTACATCTTCAGATAAGAATCCGGACAGTGAAAATGGCCTCATGTGAAAAACTTGAGGCAATATTAGTGACCCCATCACCTATTACAGCGAAGTTCTGCTAAAGTACGTGGTTAAAACATGTTCAGTCTACAGATCACTTGGATTATCAACAGTAGTTTAAAAATCAAGGCTCATACAGATGTAAGACTTGTCCTTAAATGCTTTAAAAACATTTGATGGAAAGCTTGTAAAAATTGCAAATTGGCTATAAATCGGTGTGTATTTTAAGACATTTTTGTAGGAGCATTTCAAATGTGCTTTACTATACAAACTGACAAGTAGCAAACAATAATTGAGAAGGTAAATTAATTGAATAATCATGTTAGTGCTAATATGTTGTGAACTAATGATGCATTACATTCTTTTGTGAAGGACCACTGCATCATTCTAATACACATTTGTAAAAGAGAATGGAATACAGAATAGTATAGAGGAGCGAGTCACTGAAGAATCGTTGTTGTAGGAGAAAAATGACCATGGTTGCATTTCCATGCTATCTTTTGAAATGCGGGGCTTTTCCACATTTCACATGTCCTCAGACTTGGCTGTTCGGTTTTTGTTCATTGTCAAACGGTAGCCATACATATGTCTTAAGTGGTTGAGCTAAGAGGAGGCCAGCAGGAGCTAATCTCACCAGTGGAGCTGCGAGGGGGGCTGCTACACTTTGACTTGACAGAGTTATTATTAAAGTGTTTTAATACTTTTCTGAGCTTAGCCATATCCCCACTTAAGCCTCTTTATGTCTTCCATGCTGTCAGTGCAGAGTCATACACTGTACCAGGGCCTTGTGGGTAGAAACATCGACATGACACTCTGTTCCTATATTATGGTGTGCTTATGTTATGGTGTGTAATTAGTGAAATTTGCAGATACACATTCAAATAAAGTGCATCAAAGTCATTTATATTGTGTATAAGTGGTAACCTGGCAACTGTATTAGCTATTGTCATTGTCATAACCATTACGCCAAGTCACATTACTGACCAAGCATCAGCTGTCACCTTAACAGCCTCTAATTAGGAACATACTCACTCACTGACATGGTATTAATGCCTTTTTCATGGTGTGGGCAGTCTGTGTGTGCTGTATCCCAAGGGTGACACTACAGTTACTCAGTTATTCCACAGTCCAGTATGAAAATAGACCTTCCCCCGCCAGCCTACCTCAGTATATCTGAGCGTTAATCTGAGCGCAGCCACTGCTATTCTTCTCCTTTAAGAATATAAGATTATCATCATTATCTCTGATGGTTGTCTCTAGGATCTAGGGTTCCCTTTTCCACCCCCTTTTATTTTATTTCTCTATTTATTGCCTTCTCCATGAGGCTGCAGTGCTTGAATCAAGAGGTCCTGTCTTCCATGTAATTGGAGATGCTGCAGGTTTTTAATAAAGGCCAGAAATTGCTTTGTGGCCTCAAGAACTGTGAGCACCAACAGTCTAAACACTTAAATTTCTAATTTAACAACCACTAATGTAATAACTGAAGAGTGGATTCTTTTCATCTTATACCCAGAGGGAATTTTATTCAAAACGATTGGACTTTAGCATGCAATTTGAGGTAATTTACGAAAGGACGGTCCTTAAGTATTGGACTGTAAGTTCCCTGTATTGAAAAAGTCTTTATGACCACTGAATATAAATGTTGTGCATCTATAAATGGGTCACAGTGGCTGGTGTTCACCGAGAATGCTACATCATTCTTAGCCTTAGGACACAAACACACAACAGCACAGCCCACACATCATGGCCAAATCCAGTACAGTTTAACTCTTTAAATTGTATGGTTGGAATTGGTATAACTAACCTTTCCTTTTTGAAGTTAATCAGTTTACAGTTGATTTCTATGTCTATAAACTGTTCTCCTTTGTGGATTTGTCATATTTGAAGCATTATAATCTATTTCTATGTGCAACATAGTCCTGTTTGGGTTAGGCGGGACTATAGGTGGGGGTTTTGAAATTAACAATGTTGATTCTGGGGTCACAATGAAGAAAGTCATTTCCCTGTGT
Source organism: Ladigesia roloffi (assembly GCA_037577295.1). Lineage (NCBI taxonomy): Eukaryota > Metazoa > Chordata > Actinopteri > Characiformes > Alestidae > Ladigesia > Ladigesia roloffi. The sequence goes on along the minus strand of JBBKCR010000080.1, from coordinate 1,202,960 downwards.
GTTAAACGTGTCAGATGTAACTTCCAATAGCATTAATTCACCTCAAGAAAATTTCTAAAGATTGTTCACTGATGTCTGATACTGATCTCATAATGCAAAAGAAAGTTTTCACCAGCACACATTTCTTGATTGCTAGTTAATGCTCATAGATTGTATTTAAAATCTTTACCTGAATAACTTAACAGTATAACCAAAATCAGACCCATGTATAAATGTATCTAAGGACTACTGAAATGTTTGTTTTGTTATTCATAAAACTGCAGAGGGGAATATGGAAACGGATCATTATCTTTGATGGTACGGTCTTAAATTTAGGGGGAATGGTGTAGCGGGAGCATGAATTAGAAATCATTTTGAGTAACCTGAGGTGAACCTGAGAGGTTTGCATATAGATTATAATCATTAGTAAGCCCCTTTCCAGTCATCATAATGCCTAAAGGGAAGAGGGATTATACTTATCTTTATAAGCTCAGGGAAGAAACATTGAATGGCTGATTAAAGAGACTCTAACTTCTTTAAAAAATTGGGGTGAACATTGTTTATCACTATCCGAGAACAATCTTACACAGCTTTCTTTTTGTAATTTTTTTTTTCATGCAAAAATCATGCGGCCAATTTGTTGATGTAAGTGACCTGTACTACGTGGTTTGCTATCTTATTTAACCCATCCAATCAGAGACAGGCAAGAGAGAGTTCGTTTAGTTTCAGTCAGGACAGTCAGGCGTATGTATTTAGCGATAGAACTGTATTTTGTAACGTTAACGTAGCAGAGTGAAGCAGTTACATAGCAGTCAGAGGCACTGTAGCTGGCAGATTAGCTAGTCTAGCCCAGAGGAGCTAGTATAATCCATAATGCATTAGTTTTTTATTTGTATTTATGTACTTTATATGTTTAGTTTAAGTCAGGAAAAAAAGAGGTAGCATAGTTTATACTTAGCTAACTGACGTAGTGTAGTAAGTTTAACATTTTAAATAGATCACAAGTCACTAACTAAACTTGAACTAACCTCATTCTAAGTCTTAGTGCTGTTCTAATGATGGTTATACCTGTGTTGCTGTTGTTTTCCTTTCACTGTTGTTACCTTTCTTTTTGGTCCAGAGAACAGCTAGCTCAGGGTTCTACTAACTCTCCTCCCTCCCCTCCCGCCCTGTCTGTTTCTTATCCTAGGAGGTGAATTAGTGTTGCCTATTATAACCGTGGACTCCCTAGATCCCCCTTCAGTCGCAACACGCTACCCCGTTATCCCTCCACCCCCTACCTATCGTCCCTTCCTCACACTGCTCGAGACCACCAAAGAGTCTCTGTCACTGCCCAATGGCCGTGCCCCGTGCCCACTGGATCAGGAAGATTGTGAGGAAGCCATGGAGGTTTCGGCCTATGGCTCAGGTGAGATGACCGAGTCAGACGATGAGGACTATTACAAAAACTCGCGCCTCGTCACCGACCGGACCGTGCTTCCTCCTCCCCCGGCAGCTGAGAACACCCGAGGGGACCGCCACTTTTCCCGACACCCTGATTCCCACCGGCCCCCACTCCCCTCCACCCCCACTGCCCACCCAGAACAACTTGTACCACGTATAAAACCCGGCATCAGCAGTGGTGCCAATATCCCGGCGGGTAAAATGAACACCCGCGATCAGGTGCTTCTACCCCCAGTTCAGCCGTCTGGGGATCCTGAGCATGGTGGGAGGCACAGGCACGTCCCTGGTGTAACCTACCCTCCGAATTTTCCTCATATCCCCACCACAGACCCGTCGTCTCCAGACCGAGGGCCCCCGGGAGCAGTCGAGGTGATCCGGGAGTCCAGCAGCACCACAGGGATGGTGGTAGGAATAGTAGCAGCAGCTGCCCTCTGCATCCTCATCCTCCTCTACGCCATGTATAAATATCGCAACCGTGACGAGGGATCCTACCAGGTGGACCAGAGTCGCAACTACATCAGTAATTCAGCCACGCAGAGCAACGGGGCGCTGGTCAAGGAGAAGCAGCCTGGCACAGCCAAAACGGGCACGAAAAGCAAGAAGAACAAAGACAAGGAATACTACGTCTGAGCTCGGGCCTGCTGGGGATAGAGGCAGAGGAAAAAAAGAGTGAGAGAGAGAGAGACTGAGGGAGAGAGAAAGGATTAATAGTATGGGTAGAGGAAAGGCACAAGATCAGGTATTTTTTGACACTTTGCGGTCACATTTCGAGCAGCATACGTCCTCCATGTCACCCTTCCTGACCATTTTGTCTCCAAAACGATGCCAAACGGGGCAAAAGAACAAGCCAGCCGCTCCCTCTATTTCCCAATTTTTGATAGTCGATCCTTATTGCCCTCCGTCTTCGCTCTACTTTTGTACTGTTTGGTAGCTGAGAAGTGGACTTTTTTCCATCGTAATTGCTCGACACTCTAGTTAGCTCTTTGTAAATGCTGTATTAGTCTTGGATCTTCAGGATCATTACCTAACCTGATGTTGCAACACCTACATGTGCCAAGTCCAGGGGGTTCCTTTGTTCTGAAGACATTTTATGAGGCTAGCATACCTTGAGTGTGTCAAAAGCATTACCACTGCTTGACCCCGAGAGAGAGACCGTTCAAAATCCCAACAAACGTTTAGTTTGAGTAGACGATCTTCGCTAGATCAGCGGAGACCAAATAGTTCTGCAGTCGTGCCGCTCCAAGATACTGCCAAACTTAACCAACGTGTCAAATTTGCCTCCCTCTCTGCGACAAGTATTCATCTCTTACTCCTCTCTCCTTTCACTTCCTCAGTCTTTCTCTCTCTCCCTCTTTGGCTCATGCTCTTATTTCCTCTCCTTGTCTTTGGTGCTCAGGAGCCGATGCAACGTAACTTCTGCTGTGTTTCAAGCATGTAGTATTCATAAACGAAAAAGAGACAAAAACTGTTTCTGTGGAGTTCATTAAAAAAAAAATATTTAAAGTTGCAAAATGAATAACTAGCGAAGTGCGAGAACTACTCAACATCTAAGGTTGCTCCGTTTAGCCACCGAAACACAGGCCCAGCTGTCCTTCGTTCCAGCAGATATCCGTCATGTGTTTTTGGGGTTCCGTGTCGAGCCCTTTCGAGGATCCTGATTCCTGCTCTCAGTTCCATATAATGAAGAACCGGAAAAAATAACATCTCCAGCAGCAAACTGACTTTGTTCTATATAAATATATATGTATAGACGTTTGAGAACTCAACGACCTCACAGACAAGGGAATGGAAGGCAATTATTAGGCTATGTCTGTCCAAGGCTCTTCAGCGATAGCGGACTGTTGGGTGGTCAACGTGAGTCAAGTTTCCCTCACCCTGTGCATTTCTTCAACAAGCCACATCGTAACATGTCCATGAAAAAAAAAAAAAAGTTATGCTACAGACATAAAGGAACAGCGGAACCTTCAGATCAGAGTGCTTAAATTTTTATTTGTTTGCTTTTCTTTTATATTTTTGTCATAAACGAAAAAGGGAAAAGACGCTTACAGATAATGTGCACCCTGTTGTTTCAGCAATGGGGAATATGAAGGTTCACGAATAAAAGCAGGCGGCCATGTTCTCTTTCTGGAGGCAAAGAGGGACTGAATCGATACAAACTTTTAACGATCATCAAAAAATAAATATAACAAAAAAAAAACACATGACGCTGAAGACGACGACCTGTTCCTTGGAAGATGTACAACTTGAACTCTAGTATTCCAATTTTTCTCAGATCTATTAAAAGAACTAAAATGTGAAAAGAAAAGAAAAAAAAAATCTTCAAAAAAAGTTTGTGAAATGTCTAAATATTTGAACCTCATCCCATTGCTAAGATAAACAGATGTGTTTCCCCTATTTAAATTCCCTGGTTGAAGAAAAAAAAATACAATAATCAGTGATCCTGGGAAGCAAATTGATATATTCCTATTTGTTAAACAGAACAAAATGTAATCTGGTTTACAGAGCAAACATTACCTTACCAAATGTGTGTTGCTTTTTTGTCAGTTCAGGAGACTACAGTCTTCTGCATCATAATGTCTTTCTCGAAATCTTTTTCTGTGCACCATGCAACATGACAGACTGTAATCCTTCAGGGTCCTCCCATTCTTTTTTTTCTAGTTTCCTTTCTAACACTGTTGCTCAGAAATCTCTGAGCACTGATCGGGGTGTGAGTGTGTGTGTGTGTGTGTGTGTGTGTGTGTGTGTGTGTGTGTGTGTGTGTTTGAGTGTGTGTATGCATTTGCGTGTCTTTCACCATTTTCATATTTTCTCCTGACGTTCATCAAGTCTCGTTTTTTACGTTTCACTTCATTGCCGAGCCTTTCCTCCCAGCATCCTCCTGTTCTTTCTAAATGTTCTTGTAAAGTGTTCCAGTGAGATGAACCTAAATATGTGTATATTAACAGAAGGGAATACAATTGGTTATATACTTCTTACTTTTCTGTGTCGTGTGGTTATTTAATATTTAAAAATGTGACTGAACAGTATATCATTGTTCAACTTTACCATACTATTATCCTTTACAGTAGCACATGCTGCAAAGTGACCCTCCTACCCAACTGCACTCATTCTATTTAATCAGGAATTCATGTAATCCAACAAAAAATCATTTGAATCAAAATGCAATATAAACAAATCACATGTGTACCATACATTGTAAGGTGTATCTCAATCATAATTTGTAGCAATATAATCTTAGCAATAGCATATTTTGGATGGTTAGTGTAGTGGATAACATTGCTTATTTCCAACCAGTAGAGTGGGTTTCCGCCCTGTGCTACACTCCACATTGCACCAAACACAGTCCTTGGGCAAGACTCCAAACATTACATTTACAGCAACTAGGCACATTTGGATAAAAGCACCTGTCAAATGATCATGAATAAATAAAATTAACTGTGTAAATTTAAAAATTCAAACAATTTACCAAAATACATTTTGGTTTTATTCATGAACTCTGTGTACAAGAAGTGATGAAATGATAAACTATAATCATGTATTTCCATAAACCTTTGGTCAAGGTAGGTATCTTAAAATGTACAAATTCTGAGTGTTATACATCTTTTTAGACACATCTAATATTTCTTCAATTTTATTAGCAGATTTCTTCTGTGCTAATTTAAAACCTGTTCATTTAAATTTAATTTAAGACATCATGACAGGCAGAATGACTTAATACATTTATCTGTAACTCAACTGACTTTAGATTATTCAAAGCACTGATTCCAAACTTCTGAAAAGACAAATTATTTATCTATGTACCAACCTTTAGTTAGGTTTTTACACCAAATAAAAAACGTATTTTTAGTCATAAATTATATATTTGCTGCCTAAGATTCTTGATACAGTTTATGAAGGGTTCAGTAATCACTTTCAAAGCTGGATCGGGTGTGTGGAGGGAGGGGAATTTGCACAGGGCAACAGACATGCATAAGGAAATATATAGTAAATGTAGTTGGGTATTTTTGCTGTTTGCTGATTTTACTACAGAAGATGGCAGAATTTCACTTACGAATAATCTGAATAATATCTGTATATTCGTCTTAGAATGCTTGTCATTTCTTTACATTTAAAATGTGTGGCATTGAACTTCCATAGTGTATCTTTACAGGTAGAAAAAGTGACCAAAAACATAGAACAGAAAAGGTAATCTCGTGTAACACAAGAGAATCTGAGAAAACGTGACTGATTCCAATGTGTGGTTTTGCACTTCCTTAGTGCAGTTTTCCAAGTAGAACAAGTGACCAAAGAAGGAAATTTAATCTAGCATAACACAAGAGAATCTGAGCAAACGTGATTGATGCCAATCCCTGGGCCATGCCAGCTATTGACATACCATGACTGTGGACACGCCCCTCCATAGGACACGCCCACCCAGATGGAAAATCATCTCTAGGACAACTTCTGCTCTAATCTGACCTGCAAATCTGGTGAGTCAATTTAGACTACACACACTAAACATACACACTTAATTATTAGTATGCTACATTGCTTAGACATGCTTAGACTTTTTGATTCCAGGAGTAGTTTCCTTATCTCTGTGGAGGGACTGTACAGTTTAGTGTTTTACTGCTCTGACACACCTGAATGAACTTGATAATGCTGCTGAATTGAATTAACTGTCTGACAGCCCTGATCTACCTGCCAAAACATTTCCCTGCACTCTTGACCAATCAGAACGAGAGATACAGAGAGTCTGGCGTGATGTCATCAACGTGCAGTGCGACCAAGTGCTAACACAGGGGAGATTGGAATGTGCATTGACGCGCATCTCTCTCCACTAAATTACACACAGGCTTTAATTGAATTTCAAATCCCAACACTGCATCTTGGGCTCATGGTTATTAATGATCTCCACGCCGATTCTCTTGAGGGAGATCTCACCTGACTACATCGCAAATGAAAACTCGTAATGCGCCTAGCATCTTTATTTTAATCCCACAGTGTAACTAATGCGTTGCTGGAAAGTGAGGTGAATTAAGGTAAGAGGGAAAAGTTTTTTGGTGAAATTTGGATCAGGGGTCAATCAGAATTCAGCATCATGGAAAATCAGGAGAAGAAAAACAACAAGAACAAGACTGAGAGATCTAGATACAGACTATTTACCATATTCACTGTACAACTGTGATTTACAAGCTTTAAATACCAAATTTTGTATTTGATTACAATCCCTCATACTCTATCATTTGTACTTCATATTAACCATCATTTTAATTCACCTTTGCTTAGGGGTTTTTTTTTCAATAAAAATGATTCTAGTTTCCATCTGTATAAAAAGTTTTATGATCGACATTCCAAAGATTGTGTTGCAACGTTGCATCAGATAAGGAGACTGATGAGTCTAGATGTTTGTTTAATCAGGTGGCAGCAATAACCCAGAAGTAAAATTTAAAAAAATGTAAAAAATGTTATTCCATCTCAGTGCTTTGTGGGACAGATTTTTGAGGCACACTGACCACAGGAAAATAACTATTACCATTTGATTCCTTTTAAAGATGAGTGCCAACTTGAAACATGAAAACAAAAGAGACAGAAATCAACACAGCTGTAAGTTTAGGGCTGAAATGAAAATAGGAATTCCTATTATATAAAATTAAATAAGACTTTCTATAAATAAAGAACGGACAGGAACAAACTCAATATAACAACCAATATTCTCCAACTTTATGTCCTAATAATTAACCTGAAAGTCAGCTTACATTAGCAGTCACCTGTAGCTAAAGCCAAAAGCCTAAAAGGGCTTCCCATATTATCGTGGCTGTCTATGTAATCAGAAATCGGACTCTGATAAACAGTGGGTTTTAAGTGCTCTTTTCAGTGCCTTAAAGCAAAAGTGGGTTGAGAATTGCTCCCCCTTGTGGGGCATATTCAGACTGCACAGCACAGCTTTAAAATGAACTACAAAGACCACGTTTATCATGCAAACTGAGAGCTAACACATTGATTGAGAACATCAGTTGATCTTTATCTAATGATAATAACCATGTAATTATGATAGCCTACACAAACACCTTATGAGCACATATGGTCATAAGGCCATGTTCTGTGTTTCCTATGTGGTTTGCAAAGGAGAACAATAGCTCATCATGCAAAGGAGACCATGCTGAGCACAATTTGTAAGCATTCAATACCAAACATTGGCCCTGGGGAAACGCCAATGGAACAGAGACTCTTTGTGCAAAGAAAACATTTGGGCCAAAAGTGGAAAAGAAGCTGCAGATTAACGGCGACTGTTAGAGAGTGATTATGGGACCATTTATTTTTGTCGTAATAGTGAGGGGTATACCATTTTTCATCATAGTGAATAGTGAGTAAGGACCATTTCTGTGGACTATAATAGTCCAATGTAAAGCCAGTGTGCTCCAGATTTTCAAAAATAGGCAAAAGGGATTACGGTACTGTCCATTCACTATTGTAGTGGTCCGTATTAAACCCCTGAGGTTCAATGTAGGGATTAGGATACTATTTCTGTTCACTATAGTAGTGGTCTCTGTAGCACTCCTGACTTTCCAAAAAAGAGAACAGGAATTAGAGGATTATGTAACTTCACTGTAGCAGTATTCTGTATGGCACTCCTGTATTTTCCATATACAGAATATGAATTAGAGGATTACATCTGTTCACTATAATAGTGGTCTATATAGCACTCCTGCAAAGAAATATTATCCTGCACAGAATTGTGTGTATTTGTGTGCAGCACCTCCAATACATTCAGAAATGTATTATGGAGGAATTTGACACCTATAAAGACCTTATATTCAGGAAATTGAGTGAAGAATGAAACAATAAAAACACAAACCCCATTCAGAAAAAGATTACCACATCTGTTTACTGTGTAAATCCCACTGTATGAAGTATTAAGATCCTTGCGGATTAGTATGATCTCTGAAAATTATTTCCTTTCCTATAGCTCTCTCAATAAATTCATCAGCAAACCATTAATTATGAACATCTGTTCCTGTTTTTCACTCCTTTCCTGCTGTTAGCATAGCAGCATAGTGCTTTAGACCCATGTTAGCATGGCGGTTAGGTGGCTAACTTTTTGACTCTAAAATGAATTTGTCTAAACTTTGTTGAAACTGTGTTTCTTGCGTTAGACTGGTCAATACACAAGCTTATAAACAGACCTATCGCACCCCATAGACAAGGCTAAACTACTTTAGTGAAACTGGCCATAAGAATTAGAGAACTATTTCTGTTTATTATTATAGTGGTCTATAAAGTCCTCCAATACAGGCATTAGGATTTTATTTATGTTCACTATACTAGTGGTCTATGTGGAAATAGAAATTAGAGAACTATTTGAGCTGATTTTTCCAATACTGGGATTTGGGTGCTAATTTTTTTCACTCTAATAATGTTCTATATAGCGCTCATGATATTCCAATATGTGGAATAGTTAGTCATGACAAATTAATCTTCACTAAATACCCTAAATAACAGATCCTGATTGTTCAATACAGGGATAAGGGGCCTATTTCTGTTACCTGTATTAGTGTCCTAAACAGCACTACAAACATTTTGATTGTTCCTTATCGGAAATACGACTATTAATTAGTGTTGTGTATAGCACTGCAGATATTATTAAGTGTATTTATTATTATTTAGTGTAGTACCTCTGTTCATTATAATACTCTTCTATATGTTCTATATACTCACGGGCGTTTTTGCGATTCAACCAGAGGGGGACGTGACCCCCCACAAATTTCATAATTATTTGTTTGGACCCCCCACATTTAACAAATTAAAAGGATAGTTCACCCTAAAATGAAATTTTTATGTTTATTTGCTTACCCCCAGCATACACAGGGGGCTCGAGACGCTCGTCTTTCAGAGGTAAAAAATAATATAAATACTCTTCAGATTCTCACAAAAAAATGTTTCATGTCTTAAGACATCAATGTGTCGTCACGAGCCACGGGGTGTAATCTGGACGTGTCTGTGCAGGTTTTTTTATTTTGAAAGGTCTGACGCCCATCCACTTCCATTAAACAACTACCAGACTGCTACGGCTAAAGCTAATAATCTGCGTTTGTGATTTTCATTTTGGGGTGAAATATCCCTTTAATTAGTTCACCAGTGCTGTTGAATTTTGAATCTATCATGAAAGAATACACTCCACTAAACCGATAGAAGGACACACACCGCTGGAAATTTGAGCAGCCTGTCTCTGCACTGACCATTCACTTCACTCGCATTCGGTGGGTTGAACGTGGAGCACCCAAACCCCTCCCACACACCCAGACCCCGCCCCCACGCGTCCCCTCCACTTCAGACACCCCTGGCTCTACTACATTTTTTACTACAAAGACTACTCTAATTACTATTTACTTGTCCAGTAAAGAGAGTAGTAATTAAAGGACTATTAATGCTCATGATATTAGTGTTCTGAATAAACACGAGTTTGAATAGTGAACAGGCACCATAAAAGTGTTCTATATAGCAGTTTTCAGTGTAAGGAATTGTGAACTCGCACCATGACTTTTCACTATAGTGCTGTTTTAAGTGGTGTTCGTGATTTATAAATATAAGGAGGAGGGATTAGGGCTCCATTTTGATCACAGTGAGAGTGACAGCAAACATAAAGTGGTTGTCACCGAGGATCATGTCAGGATTGCTAATTTTTCACATGTCGCTCTCAGGCCCGTAAACCCCTCTCCACACGAAAGCCAGTAGGAACATTTGTTTAGATATCCCCTCTCTTACCTCGTTACTCCTCCATTTCATCACCCCTTCTTCCACGGCGTGCCCTCCCTCTCCCCATGGATATACGGCCAGCTGCCAAGGCGCACGACAAACACCCACTCCTTCGCTCCTTTTCATCCCACTTTCATCGGCAGACACATGCTACTATTACAGGCCCACTCCACGCGTCTCTTTGTCTCTCCTCTCCAGCAATTCCCTCGCTCTAATCCCCAAAATGTGTCATTTTTTTGTTGTTGTTGTTTTTTCTCGCAGCAGGCTGTCGCTTTGAGGGCAGAGAGTGCATCGTTGAGGCTCAAATGGCTCAACCTCGCTACAATTCCAGACACAACTCTGACGTCCACACGGCTTTCTTCTTGTTCGTAGATGCCTTTGTTGTTGTTGTCGTCGTCAAAAAAATTATCAAAAGATTGTTTTGCTCAATTTTTTTGCACAACTTGAAATCTCCATCTGGACTTTACACTATTAATTTAAGTTTTCCTCATAAATGGACCAATAGAAAGTTCTTAAAATAAAAATTAGCAAACATTTTGGGCTTCTCTGACAAAGTTAACAGTTTTGGTGGCTTTAGTTTTTGTTAAAACAGCTATGATGTGTGAGTAAGTGTGTGTGTGTAGGCTTTAACGTGTGTGTGTGTGTGTGTGTGTGTGTGTGTGTGTGTGTATGTGTGTGTGTGTGAATGTTGTCACACCAATTATCAGTCAGTCAACCAGACCACCAATTTTAGAAACAATCATCTCTCCTCTCTCACTCCATTTCTCACCAAAGGAAAGCAGAAAAAAAACATCCATCTCTCTCACTCTCTCATATTGGCTTCCAAGTCACAGCAGCCAATGTGTATCAAGGCTGGTCTCAGATCAGTGTTTTAATTGACCGTATCAAAGCCTGTAGGCTCCGTCTGTTCTAGAATCAGCCAGTCAGCTGCTGGCCCTGCTTCAGCCCTTCAGGGTTCCATGCCAGTCGTCGTGGGATACGCTACGCTTGATGGATATAACAACACATCCTAGTGGGCATGACACAAATACATCCCTCATTTACAAGTCAAATACGAAGGCTCACTGTTTCTGTCTCCCTCTCGTCTCTCTCTCTCTCTCTCTCTCTCTCTCTCTCTCTGTCTCTCTCATTCGCTCTCTTATCTTCTGTCACTCTTTGCATTCTCTCTCTCTAACTCTCTCTCTCGGTTTCCCCCTAGCTCTCTCTCTCTCCCTCACTCTCACTCTGTCCCTCTCTCTCTCTCCCTCTCTCTCAGTTTCCCCCTCTCTCTCACTCTCCGGCTCTCTCCTCTCTCCTCTCTCAGTTTCCCCCTCTCTCTCACTCTTGGGCTCTCTCTTCTCTCTTCTCTCTCTCTCTCTCTCTCTCTCTCTCTCTCTCTCTCTCTCTTTCTCTCTCTCAACTTGTCAGGACAGACACAGAGTGCTCCAATGTGCAGTAAAGGACCTAAAAGGGAGCAGCAGCCCTCGAAGCAGAGGACTGTAAATAACCATTCTGGGGTCACTCTGGAGAGGGATGTCAATCTCGACCAGAGTGAGAGTGGGTGAGAGAGAGAGAGAGAGAGAGAGAGAGAGAGAGAGAGACAGAGAGGGAAAGAATGCAGAAAAGCTATCCCAGATGTATTCTTGCACATGCACACACACATAAGACTACGTCAGTGCACTCATTCTCCTTTTTTCAGTATGGTTACCATGGAAACAAGGTCCCGTCCTCTGAAAGCATGTTTGTGTGAGTATGTGTGTGTGTGTGTGTGTGTGTGTGTGTACGTTTGGGTCGAAAGAGTTCTCTGGTGAGCGCTGGGTGGAAAGACTGGTGCAGAGTGTGAGCGAATGAGAGAGCGAGAGAACAGACAAATTTGAAGAGAAATGAAAGACAAGCACCATTGCTCCTACAGATCCTTCATTTTTTTTCCCCTCCCTTTTTCTGAATTAATCAGCAAATCAACATCAAACACACTTCATTTCCTTGCAGCCGCATCACTCAGCAACAACACTCCCCCCCCTCCCAACCTGCTCTCTGTAAACCGAAGCATCGCAATGTCAAGGCCCAGCGCAGGGTTCATCTCAGCAGGGCCGTAATGAGACCCTCAGGGCATTGAGCTGAATGTGAAGCAGCAGATAGTCTGGGCTCGCTGTATGTGTGTATATGTGTGCGTTCCATCTCTGCATTTGCAAGATTTTCCTGCTCGCATGCAGAGAGCAGCACAGAGACACCAGCTGAAGGGCATGGCCTACAGCCCGGAGGAGAAAGCCTTCGGTGGGACGTTTAACGGCACTTGTTTGAGTTTTACAGTGGTTTGGTGTTGATGTCAAACCATCAAACAATCTATAAAATCATTGTTCAATTGTTTTGGATGTGGCTGCTAAAGCTTCTAAGCTGCTTAAATCACCTACAGTAGACTGTGTGTCCTCAGGAAGTCTTCAGAACCCCAGAGCGGAGGAGAAGAACGGTTTGTGGATCCTTTCGCTGCTTCAGAATCCAGGCAAGGATGTTTTTTTTTTTTTCCAGGTGTCAAAGGTAATGCTTCCATTTTAAAGTTCATTCAGACTTGCCTGTATTCCAATACTAGGGATGTTCCGATACGGATTTTTGCCACCGATACCATGTACCGATATTTTGTCTGGGTGATCGGCCGATACCGATGACGATTCTGATGCTTCAAGTTTATGTAACTGATATGTAAGCTTTTTATTTTATATTTTTATATTTCTATATTAATATATCTAATTGTTTTAACAGAGTACTAAATAATCACAAATAAATATGTACTATATACTGAACATTTTAATATGCCGTTACAATGGGGTTCTTAAGTACCAAATGAGGTTCGTTAGATGAAATGTTTTCGACAATGCGCCTCCACCTGAGATTTCTTTGAAACATAAATGGCAAAAAGTGAATAATTTTTTTTTTTAAACCATTGTAGTATTCATATACTACAATAGTTTGAAAAAAAACCCACTGCTGTGCCAAAACATTTAAGTACCCACTTATCATGTATGTCCACACGCATCGACGTCATCAATTGTGATCAGTTCCTAAGATCCGCCAAGTTTAACGAGTACCGATCGAGTCATAAAACGTGATTATCAGCCGATCGATCGGAGCATAACTATCCTATGCATTATAATGCTCCCAAACTGTACTTCTTTCAAACTTTCAGCTATTTCTACTGATACCTGCTCACAGATACGGCCCTACTGGTGAACCTCTGCCTGAACTAGCTCTAGTCACTTGCAGTTATTGTAAACAGAACCAATCATATCAAATGACTGTGTTAACCCTTGTTTAGTACCTAATTATACCAATATGAACAAGAACGTTAACATTTTGATGGTGGATTAGAGTAAAAAACTCTTCCCCAAAAATGTAAATACACTTTAATCATACACAATCCTTTCGTATGTGACATGCTATATGTGCATGTAAATATTCATCTATGTATTAACAGTCTAATGGCTACATAAACTCTAGCATTGGGCCTTGCAAGCACAGGTCCAGGCCTTGCATCATTTAATCATGGACGATTAAAAATAGGACCATGTCTGAAGCCTTTCCGCCAAATGTCCTATATATTTCCATCTCTGCCAAGTCCTTGCACCTAACCACCTCCCCACCTTCACTATTCTATCTCTCTCTCTCATGCACTTGCACACTCTCTCGGTTGGCTGTATTTAGAATAGCTGCAGAGTTTGAGGAGTGGCTGAATGTGTCCCTCAGTGAAACCATGGATGTGCCTGGCAGGTGGAAAGGTCACAGCAAACCCTTCTGTTTGTTAATTTTTTTGTTAAGTTTGTGACGCATTAAGGTTGCACTTTCATACCTGTGCAGGCCTGTGATGTGCATGAATAATTTTATACCACTCTCACTGCAGCCAACTGAAAATCTCACTCCTGTCAACTCCTGTCAACTGAAGTTGGCAGTGGGATATAACCACCATCATATTTATAAACAGCACATATATTATACCTTCATCCAAGTGGCAATCAAGTTTTTTTATAGAGCTTAATCTGACCATGCTGTGCAAAATACCTAAAATTAAAGGGATAGTTCACCCCTAAATGAAAATTTGACGGTCGTCTTTCAGAGGTAAAAAATGATATAATTACCGTTCAGTTTCTCACAAAAAACGATCGTTTCATGTCTTAAGACATCAATGTGCCGTCACGAGCCACGGGGTGTAATCT
>JBBKCR010000080.1:1066688-1084081 GCA_037577295.1 Ladigesia roloffi | reverse complement strand
CATTTACTTTATTTTCTTCCTCTTTTTTCTTTTTTTTTAACTGGCCTTCTCTTTTATACTTCGTTTCTCCCTCCCTTTCTCTCTCTCCCTCTCTCTCTCTGTCTTCTCTCGCATTTTCTTTCTCTCTATGTCTTGCAGTTTCTATCCTCTCTCCCTCCATTGCTTTCTCCCTCTTTCTCGATAGTTATACCCCTCTCCCTTGGGTCTAATTATCTGTAAACGAATCAGATGAAAGAAAGAGGGCAGTCTTGAAGCATACTGGCCTGCAAAAGAAAGGTAAAAAAAAAACAGAGTGAAAAACACCATGCGTTTGCAGAGAGCGAGAGAAGAGACAGTGAGCACATGACCCAATTTAAAAGCCATCAGATTCCAGCATAACAGAATGAGGAGTGAGTCACACCAGGCTGTACGTCATGGCCACACTGTTTCTCAGTATCATGTCGCTTCGCACCTGCCCTGTGCTTCCAATTATTTTTATTCACTGTCTTAAAATTTCAGAGGGAAGTGATTTACTAAACATCAGAATGTTCAACTAATGTTGTTCTTTCGCTCGTTTTAATTTGACCATTGAAACCTCGGAAGGTCTGGATTTCATCCCAGCATTAGTGTTGTGGTTGATAAACGATGCTGATGGTGAATGATGATGGCACTGTGAAAACAATGATCAAGATTCAAGATTCAAGATTTTTATGCATAGTCATACAGGTACAACATGCAGTAAAATGTGTCCTGAACCGCTCCTTTAGACTGTGCAGAATTATATTGAGAAACAATAAATTAAGAATAAAATCTAGAATTAAGACACTAAGATAACGAGAAATAAAATCTGGACTTATGCTGGACTTAAGCATATGCTTAATATAAGCACAACTAAAAAAGTTAAAAATCTACATGTCTACAATGCACATAACAAAAACTAAATCAGTCAGTGAAGTCAACTCAAGGATAATTTTCAAAATTATGAGGTATCATTAATTTTAGGTGGTATTTTATATTTTGTCGGTGCCTGAAGTTTCTCCAGAATAGTAACATCACAGGAGCAGACTAAAATGTGCTTTGCTTCTAATGTAAATCATTCATGAGTAATCTGTAGCATTTCTATTAGTTCATTCATTACAAAACTCTCAGGCTGTAAAGAGAAGCTGCTGTGAATGATAGAATGGTAGGAAAGTGAAAAAAGGATTAAAAATGGACACGTTTTTTTGGAAAGTTTTGTAGTAGTGAGGTTTCGTGGTTTTCTTTGGAAAGTTTGGAAGAAGTGAGGTTCCCTTGGATTATAGTGCATGCTATTGAGATTTACAATTTAGCTTGCTCACATGGAACCAATAATACAACACTTGATTAAATTCTTTAGACAGTGCTTACCTTCTGAATGGCAACCAGAGAATCATTATTGCATCATGTCCAATAAGACTGAAATTTCATGATACACTGTATGGACAAAAGTATTGGGACACATCTGTTTTTCAAGGTTAGTGATAGACCCCTTACTTCCAGTGAAGGACAAAATTAATGCTTCATCAGTCCTTAATTCTTTGAGCAATGCTTCCAACTTTATGGACACAGTTTGGGGAAGAACTATTTTTATTCCAGATGACTGCGCTCCAGTGCACAAAGCAAGGCCCATAAAGACAAGGTTGGATTAGTTTCATGTGAAAGAATTTAACTGGCGAATTAGCCCTCATACCTCATCCAGCACCATTGGAATGAACTGGAACAGTCTCTCACAGAGACTCCAAATCTTGTGGAAAGCCTTTCAAGAAGAGTAGAAGCTATCATAGCTGCAAAGGGGGGATCAAATCTACATTTAAGTCTATGTATTTGAATACAGTGTAAATAAAGTCCCATTTGGTGTAATAATCAGGTGTCCCAATACTATTGTCCATGTAAGGTATCAGGCATATCATCGATGGTCCCTGGGATAATGTCCATCAAACTTATAATAAAATCTCTGTAACAAGCAGCCTTAAGCACTGCTTTGCGAATTTAATTATAGCTGTGCCTCAGTTTTGAATCTGTTTGATATCACAAGGGATATCAAAATCAGAAATTTGTGGGTAACAGGTTTCTAAAGAAGTTCTAAGTAAGTTATGAGGATAACAGTTTGCTTTGGCGCAGTTTAGAATGATTTGATCCATTTTGTGCCCATACTTCGAAGGTGGACTGAGGCTGACCTTCTCATGGGGTCATGATTTATTATTTGGTATGGTCCAGGGTTCACACAGATTCTTCATGGTTGCTGGCTTTAAAACATGACAGGATTCATGCGCCTTAGACGATTTTCTGAACCACAGATGTACATGGAGTGTCTAATACAGTGGTGGGCAAATGCGGTCCTTGAGCGCCGTAGTCCAGCACGTTTTGGTGATTTCCCTTCTCAGAATCACCTGATTTAACTTGCCAGTTAATTGTCAGGTTTAGTGAATATGATTCAGGAGGACTACCATCAAACTGTGCAGGACACCGGCCTTCCAGGACTGGATTTGCCCACCTCTGATCAAATACATCTGACATTGCCATTTCCATTCTGATTGGCTCTCTGAATGCTTTTCCCTGCAGCAGGCTTGAGCAGTCATGCACAATCACAAGTATTTGTCTGCTCTGTGTGATTTGACAACAACAACAAGCCTTCCAGAGTCTGATATAGTCATTAGATTAAAATTTTATGTTTCTTACACATTTTATATTTATGTCCTGCTTTAAGTTGTTCTTATTTTTAGATCTGTGTTTCAATTTTTTGCTTAATTTATAATTTATAAGCAAAAAAAGTAGTGGTTCAGAGTACCCTGCAGGTTTTCTTTGTTTGCGTGAAATAAAGAATCTTGAAACTTGAATAACATTTTCAAATCAAGACAGTCTTGCATTTTTGAAGACGCATATCAGTTTGTTTCCTGTGGGAGTGTTTTTGTTGTACCGTAAAACCCCCAGCTGTTATATGTCACACAAAAAACATGTTTGGTAATATTGCATGTCAATTAAATGACCCTTTCCTGTCAAATCAAACAGTTTTACATTTGCCTTAACTGACACAATAATTAGTAGAAGTGAAACAGCTCTGCTGCTGGTACATTTGTTTGGCATTCTGGGGGAGAAACTTTTAAGGCCCGCCAAGTGGAGAGGAAATAATTGGGTAGAAAAAAGCCATGTTTCTAAAATTGTGGCTGTAGTGTTCAAAAATAAAGAGGTATAAAAAAAAAAGAGAAAAAAGTTGAAGAACCGAATAACATTCACTGAAGTACATTAAAGCTTTTTTTTACAACACAGCAATGATGTTATTCATGCATGAAGTAAACTTTTTGTAACATCAATGAATAATAAAATAATCGCTCCCGCTCTGTAAGCCTGACCTAGTAAATCATTTTCATCTCCTCAGTGCTGTTTGTGTGGATGTGTGGGAGAGTGTGTGTGTGTGTGTGTGTGTGTGTGTGCATGTGTGTGTGTGTGTGTGTGTGTGTTTGTGCATCTGTGATTCCAAATTAATGATGAAAGAACACTTAGAAGTACACAACATCACTTCCCCCCTCTGATTTAGGGTTGAAATAGAGGACTCATTATCCCAATCTAATTATTAGAGCCAACGACGGACAAGACAAGCTTGTCTTTATTGTAAATGAAGTCATACTACATACCTATAAGCTACAGGAGAGGTAAGTTAATAGAGAAGACAGGGTAAACTCATAATTGGGTGGGCTTTTTGGAAATCAGTGTAAAAGGCACTCTTTGATGAAGCAGAGGAGAGCAAAACAGTCCAGTCAAAACAAGCAATGCTTGTAAGATTTTGTTTAAAGATCACCAAGAAAGCTATTTCCTTCATTTTTGAACTTGAATGTGACCCAGCGCTAGTAGAGGTTAACCACCTCCTTTTGCATGGTCACTGATGTGGAAAAATTTGCATTTATTCTTAAACAAATGTATTTTTGTTTATTATGTATCCATTGGATTCACTGTTTTGATTATTTGTGATTGTTACACTGGGATGTCTTAATTAAAGATCCTTAGGTAAGGTTAAAATCAAATAATATGCTATTATGTGAGTTTAAAGTTAAAGTATGTATTATAATTAGTTAGAAACAGCACATATGTTGTTCGAGGTTAGGTGATTAGATATCCTTCCGTTTAGGATTTGAGCCAGGGACATTTAACTTGATATTCTAATTTTCATGGTTTGACCTGTAAAAGATAATGCCTTAGTCAAAATGTTTTAATGTTTATCTGAAAGTCTGTCGTGCGCGAGATTCTAGAAGGCCAACTTCTTGTAAACAGGAGATTTTGGGTTACTATGGAGACTGAGGTCGTAGGAGTAGTGACGTCCTGCTCAGTCTGCAGTAGTGACAAATAACTTTGTCCAATGGACTTTTGACACCTCCTGAGAGGGTCGTCTTCTAGAGTTTACGTAATTTTGGGTATAAAATATGATGTTTTGTGTGAAGAATTGGAGGGAGACTTTCCGGTGTCTTATCCTGACCCCATCTGCAGATGTTCCAATAAATATTTCTGGTGATTCAATTTGAGCAAAACGGACTCTGTTGGTTTTTTCGAGTTTCTGAACCCATGGAGGGCATCTTTTTGAGCCCCGATAGTCACTGATAGTTAATATTATTCGGTGGCTTTTTGAAAGGTTTATTAAGGCTTTATTATTAGTTTGTGTGTGGCAAATTTTATACAGAGTACCTTGTGAGTGATGGCAACTTCTAGGGGTGCAGATATCAGTCGGATAAGCATCTGAGTCGAATCTGAGGTTACTGTATCCTCTTCCTCTCCTTTTCTTCCCCATCTTCGTGAACTCATTTTTCTATCCTCATGAAATTCAAAACTGTCATTGCATAAGAATCCGGCTCCTTGGCCTGTTTATCTCGCCACGCTTTTGTTGGTAAGATTTTCAAATTGATGCAAGAACTCCTCAATAATGAATCTTTTTTCAGCATGTGCATCTACGGAGGAGCAGAATCTGTTTCTTCCCAAACAAATCTAATTGCTAACTCCTGTTTATATGCATGCCGCCATGCTTTTTTGGAAGATGACACTTCTGGGTCGCATCCCTGAAGGAAACCTTTCCCAGAATCTGGGTCAAGTCTGAAAGTCTCTCCCTGTTCTACTGAAACCTGAGAATTGAATCTTTTGAAAATGGTTTTAATAACAGAAACGACAGGGTTTTTACTTCATGACGGAGTTTGACAGTGGTGCAGGGACAGAAAGAACCCTTATCATTTGAGAGAAGGGCTGATGTATTTCAGGGAACAGATTACGCATGTGGAAACAGCTGGGGATGCTGGGTAACTGAGGTCTCCTCAGGTTCTGTTTAACATCCATGTCACATAAACTCTTTATTTCATCTTGGGATGTTTGAGGAAAAAAAATAATACCCTGAAAAATGAAAACAATGTATTCCAACAGTATTTATATTCGGTACTATAATATAAAATCGAATGTCCTGATCTGACCTGAGAGATATTTGAATGCAATGAGGTCAGAATGGATTTCTTATGCAACTTTTAAAATTCAACATAGGACATTCTTGCTAATTGGCTGTTGGGCTGAGTAAGGTTTGTTACATGAAAAGGAATGTTATAGTCTGCGATACACCAGTATTGACCGCTAGCACTTAAAAAACAGGTATTAGCCGTGTTAAAACAAACCGGGATTTATTTATTTTTTATTTTTATTATGATGTCTTACTAAAGAGCATTCTTAAGGCCACATAGTGCCTCCATAAGCCTTTCATGTCACCTGACATGAGCATATATAAGACCTTTTTTTGACAAACATTGGTTTTTGCCAATTTTGGTGTCCTATAGGCATGAATGCAATCCTTCAGTAAAGTGTTAGCCTTTTCTTTTTGTTTTTGTACTTGTGCCACTGTTGTAGATGTGACATAAATAGATGTTGTCCATGACCTGCAATGTGGCACATTAGCAGCAGATATCAAAGAGATCAGACATTCAAAGTGGAACTACAGTGGTATGTTAATTATGCCAGTGCTTTGACTGAGGTTAAAGCATGTGAGATGTGCTACATAAATAATCCATGGAGGCCCCACCTCACAACTCATAGGTTTCAAATGATCTGATGCTAATGTCTGGGTACCAAATAACACACTAGACCTGCAGAGGTCTTGTGGAGTCCATGCCTCAACAGGTCAGAGTTATTTTGCAGGCATGAGCCAGACTGGTAAGCCTACAATATGTTAGGTCTGTGGTTTTATCAATCAATGTGCATCATTTACCTGAGGAAGAAATGGCACCAGGATGCAAAGACAGGAAGGCGACGGGTAGTGTGGCACCCCGGACAATGTTCTTCAGGAAAACCTTGGGTTCTGGCATTTATAGTGATGTTACTTAGACATGTTTGCACTGCAAACGTTGTTCAGGAACTGTGTGAGGAACATGACAGAAGCTGACTTGATCTCCAGATATCCTAGATCTCAGTTCGATCTAGTATCTGTAGGATTTGATGGACGATCTATGGATGCCCCACCTTACAACAAACAGGACACAATATTAGGCAGTTGACTTTAATTTTATGGCTGATTGGTGTATATTTTCAGTATACTCACTTTCCTTTTACCTTAGATCAAATCTGAACCCATACAACACAAATACTCAGGCTCAGGTTACTTTAATGATTGTTGACATTTTTTAACATAATAATTAAAAAAAAAGGACAAGGAGATGAAAGCAATGCCTAAATGTGTAGGAAAGCCTGCATATGTAAATAAGGAAGTGCAATTATGTAAACTTTTACCCAAAATGCACAGCGGTGGCATTTGGGATCTGACACCCTGTGAAAGAGGAGATATGTGTGTTTGCCGATAATATTTAAGTATAGGCATGTGAGTGTATGTGTGCGTGTAACTGTATGTGTGTGTGTGTATGTGTGTGTACCTGCAAACAGCAGATGCAGCTTCCATGTGTAAATGATTGCTTGTGCCAAGCTTTCGTTTTCAGGGTGAGCTAACTCTCTTAATAAGCAGCCGTGAGTGTGAGTGTAGCACAGAGGGAATGTGTGTGCTTGTGTGTGTGTGTGTGTGTGTTAGAGAGGCGTTCCTCCCTTGCCACAGATATTACATAACCTCCGCCTACTTGCATTCTGCTGGTGCCAAGTGCTATATGTTAGTCGCCGTCTTACCATATAGCCTAGCAAGATTGACTCAGATTACTGCCACACATTAACATTTAATGAGAATACCAGTGAACTGTCAGCGATGCTGCTTGTACTTCGCTTCTGAGTCATAAATTATTGATGACGTCGTAGTGTCAGACTTGGTTCAACCGGGCTGCCAACATGCTTGTAAGCACTGGTGGTGTGATTGATTTGAATTTTGGGAGCAGCAGATGCTCTGACCCACTATGAAGAGCACAGGTGTAGTCAGTCTTTCCCAACTGGGACACAAAACCCCTGCAGGGATGGAGCGCATAACCAAACTCCAGAGTGCCCAGTTCCAGTAGAAGAAAAGTTAGTAGTCTTGTTATGGACATTTGAACCCTTTGCAATTTGCTTATCCACAAACTTTAACCAATATTATTCTATTATGCTGGACCATTTTCAAATAAAAACATGAACATTTGCTCCATTACTCTTGGGAGGTGCTCCATATCAGCTCTGTCGTTGAATTATGTGTGATTTAAAGAGCCCTGGCTGATTATGAAATAGAACCTGACCCATAACGGTGTTCTCAAGGCTTCAGCAGACCCAACCTTGCTCTGCTTGACTATTTCTGCTAAATTTAAAACTCTAATCCATTTTTATTCTTATATTGCTGGTTATACCTGTCAGCGAACAGCCTTACCTCTACTCTGATTAACTCTGCTAAGGTTTAAACAAGGTTAAAGATCTGCTGTGATCTTTCTACTAGCTCTCATCATTTCATCATACATGGTTTCACTGAGGGGTGGGGTGGAGAGAAAGAGAAAGAATGAGAGCGAGAGAGAGAGAGCACTCATTAAAAGCCAAATCCAAACCAAGCCTGATGATGCATGTAAAATATCAGGCTGAACCTGGTCTGAAACCTGTATTCCAGGAAAATATTTGGTATTTTCACAAACTACATATACGTTAATTATACACTGGATTAAGTAAACAAATATGAACATATGTTCATATTATAAGCCTGCATTATTTCCTATACTCAATGTAATATTCAGACTATTTTTTCTAAATTTCAGTGTATTTTCATCTGCAGGAGTGGGCAGTTAGTGAGTCTAAAGCAGACAGTTGCTTAACTTCATGTCATTTAGAAAAACTGGGCAAATAACAAACAGCATAAATAAATTATTAATCATCTAATTGCAATAATTCAATTACAATAGCGAAATAACAAAGAAATAAATACATTTCAAATAGTTATAAAGCTAATGGATTTATTTGTGACTTTTTTTTGTTAATATACAGTCAATGATTTGATGTCACTTAGGTTTGTGAGCTTGAGGGTGAGAGCGGGATTAAACGTTTATAAAATGGGACAAATTATGACAATTTTTAGAAATAACTTTAAAACTATAAGTTATGTCTTTAATAGATTTCTTGTTTGGTTATGTGAATAACCTCATCCATCCCATGCAATGTCTTGGTAAATATTCTGGGCATATATTGGTGGCTATTTGCTTTGTTTTACAAGTAAGACAACATGGGCCTTATGATTAAGCCCTGAGGCACACCACTAGCATCTCTAATAAAGAAAATCCATCATTGGAATGGACCAAAATCTAAATAGGAGGTTTCACCAATAGTTTGCAATACTGGTACTGCACCACCACCTTCCCTGCAAATTTTAGATTTCTATATTCTGCCAATACAGTAAGCTACCGATTTTTGCAGGGGTTACGTTGTTGTGATGTGGTAATAAAAAAAATGCATACACTAGATGGATAAAAGTATTGGTATTTTCATATTGAACTGGGCCCCTTATTTTCTGTGAGTACTTAATGCTTTCCAAGAGGATAGTGTAAGCTAGTGTAAGTTTAGAAGGCTTGGAGCACTCATTTTCCTCCATTCTTACGCATCTAACATTGATAAGCTAAAAATGACATGCCGGTAATAAAAGAACTCATGGGACTTGTAGGTACATATCAAATATGTAACCTGTGTGTGAAAACTTAATTACAGGCTGAGTTACAGAGAGTACTCTTGCTTCAACCAAAAAAATAAGTAATAATAGCAGATAATTTAGAGACGTCTGCTGGTGAAGACACAGGAGCAGTGGAGCTTCACTTGCTGTGTGTAATTGGTTTTATTAAAAGGTGTTCATCTCATAGCTACAAGCAGTCAGTTTAATAAGGTTGATGGAGAGTCTTCATCACTGCTTAGATTAAAAACCATCTGCTCTAGCATTAGTGTTTATGTTTTATGTAGACAGAAACATCTAAAAAAATCACTGAAGACTGAAAATAAATAATGCATTAAATTTGCTTAATTTACTCAAAAATCAACATCAATAAATTACTGCAACAACAATATTACCAAGAGTTAAACTGCCAAAGCCAAAGGTTTTGATGATAAACTTAAGTATCCCAAAATACCTTGGACCTTTTATTTTGACATGATATTTGGAAGGGAATATTGACACAGAGTGAGCAAGTTACAGTGAACAAATGGGTTTGACAAAGAGCGAGAGAAGGAGAGAGAGAGAGAGAAAGAGAAGATGGAAACGCAGAAAACAGCAGTGTTGGGAAATGCTAAGAAATCCAGTGCAGTGTGCTGTGGCTGATAATTAGCGGTTTCAGCTCAGTGGTTTGTGACATTGTTTGCCGTCTCGCGGGACTCGCCTCTTGTGAGAGACTTTCATTGTGTTCAACAAAAGCAGGCAGGATTGGAACTGCACTTGCCAGAGAGAGGAGCTTCATGCACTACACTACACATCAATGACAACATACATTTATGTGGCCTATGTATTTTGGGAAACAAAGTTTACATTCATATTTTATTTATCCACTATATCATCATTGTAACAAAACCTGTCTCTGAAATTAACTTTACAAAAGAAAATGACCTTAACTTTATTATTAACTCTTGTTGGGTTAATAAACAGTTTTGGACCATTTTTACTGGTGCACACATCATGAAATGCTCCCACAATTTAAAGGGTAGCTGACTGTTTACAAAAAGAATGTTACATGTTCTGTCGGCCATGGAGTTTCAAGAATAATTTTAAAGAATCATATGTTTCTCAGTTGTATTATTGGCAAAAGTGAGGTACAAAGTTTCTGGGCCATCGCTTGCATGTGTTTGATCGAAAAAAGTGTGGTGGGAAATATGGCAAAAGTGACTGGAGTAATTGGAGTAATATTCAAATATTCCTCTGGATGTGCAACAGACAGAATAGCCAGTTTTGCATGAATTTCCTCCACCATTCAAAAATTAGCCTTATTGATTAAAATACGCTTCAAAGGCTTCTTGTATCAATGACAACAGACAAGGTAGCTAGACAGAGACACAGCCTCAAACATGTGCCTAATATTAACCAACAGTATACCAACAGGCATACGTGTGTGGGAAGGTGGGTATAAAATGTGATTTGGAGCACTCACAATCTGTGTTATTGTCCTGGAAATTCCTTTTTTCATGTGGAGTACAAGTACAGCCACCTGCAGGGTTGTTTTAATGGGAAGGAACATTATTTATTATTATTATTCATTTTTTCCTAACTTGGCATTGTTTTGTCCTAATCTTTTTGATGGCTGTTTTTTTGCCTGGCTTTTTATATCTTGTACTGCACAGTTCGAAGACGTTCCTATGTTTTTTTTTATTTTGGTGTGCACATATTGGGATCACACCCGAGCACATTTGGCGCTGGGCTACAGGGCTTAAATCTCATAATCGTTTTTTAATTCAAATGTGCTAGAATGCAGTGCAAGAACAACACAAATGATGTTACTTTGTAGTGAGTAATAGATTACAGTACACATACACACAGTACAAATCAGTATGAAATATACAACCCAATCTCACGAATTTTCGTGCAGAAATCACAACATTTTCAAAAATGTGCTGCGATCACGCTTACGTTGTTTGTTTTATTGTGCTAGGGCATTTTTTTTATTGTGCTCTGTATTACGCAGTGTGTAATATTGCCAGTATTAGCACTAACCAGTGACTGTTGTGGTTAAACACAAAAGTGAAGGTTATGGTCAGGGTTAGGGTTTGGGTTAGGACTAAAGTAAGGGTTAGTTTTAGGGACTCTCCCGATCTCACAGCCTTTCAACTAAGTTCAACCAGTTTGCAAACACAAACGATAAGGAATCAACTCATTATGTTTCTCTCACTTTCCCTCAGTCACAAAATAGCTCTGATACTAGCGATGTTACGCAGTTTTCCTTGAAATATGTAGGGTAGTGAAGTGTTGTCCTAGCACGAAACAAAGCCTAAAGCTAGTTGGCAGCACATTTTTGAATAGATTTGCGATGGCTACACGAAACATCGTGAGATCGGGCTTGAAATACATTGTAATATGTCATTTACCGTAAAAAGTATATGGTGTAGATTTTCAGTAGTCTGGACATTACAATATAATTGTGTTTAACTTGCCCTGGTTTCGTTATTTGTTAATGAAGACTAATTAAAAACCCAAGAAATAGCTATCAAATTAACTTGCAAAAAACTGTATTAAAAAACACAACCATTATGTTTGCAAGTTAGCAAACGTTTGAAGGCCCATGAAATGTCATATCTAACTGAAGTGAGCAGATTTTGAATGTCCAGATGGAGACTGCTGTAGTGTGTCACAGATTGTGTGCTTACTTTAAAGTAAATAAATAAATAAGCAGCATTTTTCACAGACTGACAGAACATTCCTCTCTCAAAATCTGACGCACTGTCAGCAGCTCAAACGTGTTAAAATATTTCTGCATCTAATTAACTGCTCCGAAGGAAAGCAAAGTTACTTGGATTCACTATATTCGCTGTGGCCCATTCAGAGTGTGAACCCATAGTCTGCTGCAAGCTGACCAACCACTGACCAAACATGGATACGAATTAAAACTGTGACCAACCTATCCATGCTCTGTCCGTAACTTTTCATAGTCTTTCACTTAATGAGTTTACAGTTGCTTTGTAATGTTTTTGGTTGTGTTGTAGCTCAGTAAAAGCTAGAAAGGCTGAAAAGAACAATGATGCTATCATGTTAATATTATCTTAATTATGTGGTCAAAGCCCACACCCATTACAACAAAAGGAATATAATATGAAATTAGACAACTAACAATGCATCAGTGGCAGAATACTATTCCACAGCTGGTCCTGACCAGGCTGTGAGAGACAATCCAGTGACGGCCTCTCACAAAAACTGCACAAAACCAAATCTCTTCAATTATCTGTGTAAACAATTCACCTATTCAAGCATGAGTTTAGAGATTTTACATAATTTTAAGTTTCCATCTGTGTTGTTGTAGCTAATTAAAACTAAGCAGGCTGAGAACAGCAATGATGAATTCCTCACCATGAGAATATTATCTTCATTTTTTGCACAAAAATTACACCTGTTCCAACAAATGAAATTCAATTTAAAACAACGCCTCAAAATATTCTCATACAATGTCAAATATGCTTCTGACCTTGTGTTGTGAGAAGCATTTAGATGCCAGTATCTTGCAATAATTGCACAAAACCAAATCAGCTGTTCTGTAGGCACTTTGAGATTTAGACAATGTAAAGTGCCATATAAATAAAATGTATTATTTTTATTATTATTTTTATTGTTCCATCTGGAGGTTAGAATTGCTGGATGATTTTACGTTTCCTGTTTTGTTGTTGTATTTAGCTGAATGAGAACAGCAATAAACAATTTGCTGCCATGCTAATATTATCTTAATTATGTGGCCAAAGCCTGCACCTATTACAACAAAAGAAATACAATTTAAAATTATCGGACTAACAGTACATTAGAATCTTAGGATATTTTAATGCAGATGGTTCTGACCAGGGGTGTAGCAAAAGGGGGGATGGGGGGATTCAACTACCCTACTTTTGTACACACACACACACACTTTTGTCAGATTATGTTGCATTAAATGAATTAAATTGCATTTATAATTATATATTATAATGGCATTCCCATCTCAGAATCCCCCAGCATTCCAGTGCCAATATCTCACAAAAACTGCATAAAAACAAATCTAGCTTTTTCTATCTGGAGGTTAGTGCTGCTACATAAATTGAAATTTCTGGTTGTGTTGTTCTACTTAATTAGAACTGGGCAGTCTGAGAACAATAATTATACATTTACCATCAAGCTAGTATTATCTTAATTATGTGAGTACAAATTACACCTGTTTCAACAAAAGAAATATAATTTGAAATTAGAGGAGTAACAAGGCACGCAAGTATAATGATGTACCTCAGATGGTTCTGACCTTGAGCTGTGAGAAGTATTCAAGCGCCATTTCAGAAAACTACACAAAACCACATCTCTCACTTGCTCATCCGTAACTTTGTATCACAAAAAAACTTAGCAGCTATGACAAATTGTATCTTTCCTTCTGAAAATACGTATACGACAAATAGCATCTTGTCTTAACAGCAAATAACGCAAGTGAACAACAACGAATAAAAACAAAGTGCTCCCGCTGTTATCATCCCAGCCATCAGGTTTCTAAAGACTGTCTGGGTCTGACTTCTTATTCCTTTTGGAAAGATTTATGTTTCACTCTTAAATCTGTCACATTAAAGAAGAAAAACGCATCCCAATTTGCGATTCAGGTTGTCTCTAGGGATTAAATTCGTCCGGAATGTCTAAGATGTAGGAAAATACGATAAAGAAGCTTCGTTATTTGTATCAGGGCTCATTTGCAATATGAGCGTCACAAAGGCCAGTGTCATTATAGGATTTAATAAACGAATAATTAATAATAATGTCATTCTAACAGAGTATGATGCAACTCAACTTCATGACCTTCATTCTTTTTATCACCACTGGACTAAATTAAAGACTAGAGGCTAGAGTATGACATTCCTTTTCTGACTGAAAAGACAGTTCAGATAAGATAAGAGACAGTTAATGACGTGGTGATTAATTGAGATCTGAAGTGTTGATGCTTTCCACTCATGAGGCACTGTGAAATGAATATGCAGATTCTGTACCATTCCTTTTACACATTATATGCAGTGAGGGGTTCCAGTCTAAATTTGTTGCTGTTTGCTCATATTTAAAATGACTGTTAAAAGATATACTTTTTCCATTTCTCAGCCAAGACGTGTCTGAAGTTTGCTTCATTAGTTTTGCACTGGTATGTCATTTAAACTCAAACCTCAGCCTCATTACTTGTTTAAAATCATCACACCCTTGCCATATTAAGTTGCTAACAGATCTCTAAAAGACTTCGGTTCGACACTGCAAAAACCAAACAGTGCAAACGTACAAATATTCGGCAAAACTGTTAGATTCAATACAGCTACTGTTACTCTTTCCAGCAAGACTACTGAACTTTAGTACATTTTTGTAGATACTAGGGCTGGGTTCAAAAAATCGATACACCGATCAATATCGATTCTCTTTCAAATATTGGGATATCGATTCAACAATTCGTGGATCGATCGTTTCCTGTCGCCACTACTGCTCACGACTGCGCAAGGAAAGCTATAAAACTCTCTCCACTCCTGTAGAGCAGGTATTGGCTTAGTGCTAGAGCACTCGCCCTGCAATCAGAGAGTGTGGGTTTGATCCCTGAGACCGACAGAAACCTCTGAGTTACTGAGTGCGGTACCGTCCCCACACGCTGCTCACCGGGCACCGAGTGACGGTCCACTGCTTCACTTGGTGAACGGGTTAAATGCAGAGGAGGAATTTCGCACTGTTCACACTGTGTACAAGGGTGTGTTCACTTTCACTTTTCCTCCAGAAAGATCTCTTAGTACCTGAAGAGTAAGTGTCCTATCAGTCAAGCAGAATTTCCAAGACTATATTTGCTGTGGCTGTTGAGCTAGTGTTGGTAGTTTTAACCAGTTGTGGTCATTGTTGTTTTTTTATTTTTATTCAACCAATTTTATGGCTACAGTTGTACAGCCATTTTTGTTGTTATCATTTCATTGTCAAATAGACATTTTCAAAACAGGTCATTGTTTTAAATGTAAGAAATTAAATAAGCCCTGGAAGTTCTTTTCTTCCGAAATTCTTTTAGGAAAAAATCTCCCTCTCTCTCCAATACACATACACACACACACACACACATACATGCAGTTCCTGTTAGTTATTCATGTTCTTCATGTGCAGCAGTGTTGGATTGGATGAATTATAAAATAAACACTTATTGGAAAAGTTTACTGGCCACAGGTGATATTGCAGTAAAGTCCGTCAGCACAGGGATATCCTCCAATCAAGTCCGTTTATAACCAAGACAAACTAGTATTAACACTCAGAAGTCTGTAAATGAATGGATATCGAATCAAATCGGATCAAGAATTGAATCATGACCTTGTGAATCGGAATCGGATGGATTCAGGAAATCGGCAAACAAAACCCAGCCCTAGTAGATAAGTGTGTTATAGACTGCTGCTACTACTGTTCAGCTACTCCAATGTATTTTAATCCATGTTTACAGTTTTACATAAATAAATCTACTGCTTTTAATATTGAGTAAGTGAAGAAATCCCACTGTTTCACGCTCACATACTCTCTCTTTCTCTCTCTCTCTCTCTCTCACTCACACACACACACACACACACACACACATGCTTCACAGTCAGCAGGTTCTTGTTTAAATTCCTCTTACTGACTGTATGAAGGAACTAATTATGCCAGACAAACTGCCACATGTATTTTCATGGGTTGGTGATGCCCTTTAACAAAACTGTTCTCCTGGAAATGACCACTATTTCTCCTGTGCAGATGATTCTCATCATTTCCAAGATATTAATCGTTTGTTGAAATACCATGATACTGTGTGAAATTCTTGAGACACCCTGCATATCTTCATAATTTGCATCCAGACATTCTTGCATTTTGAATGTAGCCTTAAAGAACAGTTCTCCTGAAGAACTTTCAAAGACTCCCATTTTCAGTCCAGTCCCTGAAGCTGAACATTCAGGCATAACCTCTATCTTAAGGCCTGAACCAGTGAAGAGACAGGAGCAGTTGAATCCAGGTGATCAATTGGTGATCAGTATACTGGTGTTTCTGAATTCTAAATTGAGATTTCTTTAGGCACATTACAGCCTGTCACAGTAAAACATTTGTTTCTATTTGTTCCCTTAATATGCCAAAGGCAAGACAGTCTGACAGGCATGAAATAATATTTTTGCACCAACAAAATAATTCAAAGCAAAATATAAAGAAATAAAGAGTGGCTCTAGACTCTTGCGCAGTATTGTATAACTAATTAATTCTAAAAGTCTGCTGAAAAACGATATAATGCATAGGAAGGTTCAATAGCCTAAAGCCCCACTAGTATAAAATATCAAATAAGTAATAAAGTTCTGAGTACCGTCCATCATGCAGCAATGTTCGGCATGGGAACGTATGTCTGATTTTCTCTTTCCTCAAAAACATAAAAAGCAAAATATGCACTATATGATAACACTCCTTTTTTACCCTGTTACCCGCTTGAGCCAAATTCCTATCGTATAATTCTTTATTTGTGGTTACTCGTCATATATAATATGTGTAAAGTGACCATTTTGTCATTGGTGTACAAATCGCAGCACAAAATATGAACAGTCAAAACTCCTTCTCTGTATTTAAACCATGCACCAGGTGAAGCGGTGGGCAACCAGGGGAGCAGTGTGTGGGGATGATACCTTGCTCAAGGGTACCTCAAAGGTACCATTAGCAGTCTTTGGATTCAAACCCAATACTTTCTGATCGCAGTTCGAACTCCCTAACCAAAAGGCCACCAGCTGTCCCAGAAGTTACTGAAAATAGTTTATTTTAAAGAAAATATGTAAAACTGTGTAATAAGCCTGCAAGTTATAGGGTTCAAAACCCTTTATTGGGGATTATGCATTATGTTAGGTTCACACATGCTGTTTCTCTGCTTTTTGTGCTTCAAAAGAAACATTTTTCATAGTACCCCGCTTTATCCCTTATGATTAAACATGCTGTTTTCATTACTGTGCCTTTAAGAATAGTGTTTGTAAATGACAACTGTTTTGAATGTCTGCCATGTATCATGCTTTGTCAAAAACTAGTTCTGAAAACTTTTACAACTCTGGCTGCTAAGGGCTAAACCACTGAGTGGATTTAAATGAATGGTTCTTTTGTGACATCACAAAAACAATGAATCCAAAATGGGCTGCAGGAAACTTCTTCATGGAAGGAAACTTTTAATATAACTTTTTTATAACCTACATCAAACTTATTTATTTCATGCCACTCTCACACACACTTGTAAGCGCACACATACACACACACACACACACACACACACACACACACACACACACACACACACACACACACACACACACAC
>JBBKCR010000080.1:1032186-1042186 GCA_037577295.1 Ladigesia roloffi | reverse complement strand
GGATCAGTAAACTGCAGAAGTAGCTGCGGTTAACCTGTGTGGTTCAGACCTTAATTGCCCACTCTGCTAACTGTATGTTTTTATTTCAGTTCTCTTATTTTCATTTTGAACTCTTTATGTTAGTGTATGTTTTTGTAAAGCAAATGCTCGGGGTAACGTGTCCAGTCTTAACTCTACAGTAAACTTGGCCGAATGGTTGGGGTGATTTTTTCCAGCATCCAAACTGGTCAAATTCCTCCTGCTAGCTAGGACTCCCCAGTTTGTGCTGTATTACAAAACTGGGGTAGTGATGGAAACATGCACTTTCTCTGTGGCATGGACACATATTTTCAAACTACTACTAACACGGTGTCACTGACTGGCTCAACATGCTTGGAGGAGAACACTAATGTCAGCTCTAACTAACGTTAGCTACTGTTTGCTTTAGTTTTTGATTTAGTTTTTAATTTTAGTTTTAGTTTTAACTGAAGGAGCAACTTCATTTGTAGCATTATTTGCTCAAAATCTTGCCTTTGTTTACCACCCAGCCCAAGATTTCCTGGGTTTGGTTAATGTTAAAATGCTTTCTAGAGAGGTGGCTTGAACAAAATTGATTGAATACTAATGTAACTGCTTGTGACAGATCACTGAAAATGCACTAGATCTTTACTAATATTGTAGTACAACATAATATTGCCAATATTATGAACCACACATCATATCTGTGTTCACGTGGTTGCCTAATTTAACTTCTTTTGCTGTGAAAGCATGAGGCCGGCCGCGTTTGATGTAAACGATGTCAGGCTTATTTCTAACGACTGTGGCATTATTCATGGCAGCGCTCTAATTGAGCAGAATCTCCGGTGGATATTAAATCTTATGGCACGCTTTTTTACTCTGGCATTTGGAGAGAGACTGCTTATATTTCATTTAGAGATAACGGAGCCAAACCTTTTAGAAAAGAGAGGGAGAGAAAGGAAGAGCAAGAGAGAGAGAGTCAGCGAGAGACATACGGAGAAGTAGAGTCAAATTAAGTGAACTACAGTGAGACAGTGAGAGAGAAAGAGAGATATGGAGAAGATAAAGAGACAAAGAAAAGAGGGTGAGGGGGATGAGTATGAGATTGGGAAGGTTAAAAGAAACAGAGAGTGGAAAAGCGTAAAAAAGAGTGGCAGGCATTCCCACACTTTTCTCACATGTGCGCCATCTTCTCTCACTGTCTGTCCCTTGGCTCTCTTACTTTCTGACTCATTTTCATTCTCCCTCGTTCTCTCTCTCTCTCTCTCTCTCTCTCTCTCTCTCTCTCTCTCTTTTCACTCCCGCACTGTCAGGGAGAGAGAAACGCAGATAGCTGTGATATGGAAATGGAGACAGCTGCTCGTGCATCGGATTTGCAAGTCAACTCCTTCTGTAATTAAGAACATTCAGAAACAGAGAAGAACGAGAGGAGAGAAAGAGAGAAATGGACAGACAGGACGGAGAGAAGGAACAGAGATGAAGTGGATGGTGGAAAAAAGGACAACACAGGAAATTGAGCACAAACTGAGAATGTGTGAGAGAGAGAGTGAGAGAGAGTAAGAGAGATATATAAAGAGAGAGAGAGAGAGAGAGAGAGAGAGAGAGAAAGAAAGAAAGAAAGAAAGCGAGTGAGAGAGAGAGAGAAAGAAAGAGAGAGAGAGTGGGAGAGAGATAGCGTGAGAAAGAGGGGGAGAGAGAGAGAGATAGAGAGAGAGAAAGAAGGAGAGAGAGAGTGGGAGAGAGAGAGATAGTAAGAGAAAGAGAGAGAGAGAGATAGCGAGAGAGAGAAAGAGGGAGAAGGCAGATGAGAAGGAATTAAAGTAGTAGAACAATCAAACGAAAAGAGTGAGGGGCAGAATAAGAGAAGAAGACTGGGAGAGAACAGAACAGCGAAGGAGACAAGGAATAAAATAATGAAGGAAGGAGAGTGAAATAGGAAGATGAGGAAAGATGGAAAGAGTGACAGGAAAGAAGAAAAGAGGACAGGTTCCAGAACTTCCAGAAGCCTGTTGGGACGAAGTTTTGAATTAATGGCAGTTGAGTTTGAATCAAATCATGTGAGTGACACATCTCATCACTCTCAGCCTCTTCCATTAAAACCCCTCCAGCGCCTTTTCCCTGTCCACTGCCGCCCGGAACGCCTCCCTCACCTAGCACACGCTGGAGACGGCCGCTGACACCGTGTCACTTCCTGCTGGGGGTGTAAAAATGCATCAGTTTGTCATGATGCATCGATCTGAGGGCGGAGATTCAGCTGCACTGGTTTTGGAATAGTTTGGAATTAATTATAATCCCTTATAATAATATTCATATATGTTTTCATCTTTGGGACGAATTCTCAGACTCTTTTTGGTAAAAAAAGATGTTTTTTTGTCGTATGGACAAGTTTAAACACCCCTGCTCTAATTACATATTGT
This sequence comes from Ladigesia roloffi, assembly GCA_037577295.1. Classification (NCBI taxonomy): domain Eukaryota; kingdom Metazoa; phylum Chordata; class Actinopteri; order Characiformes; family Alestidae; genus Ladigesia; species Ladigesia roloffi. The sequence continues at coordinate 1,039,772 of JBBKCR010000080.1, read as the reverse complement.
TGATATTCTAAGTGACAATAAAACATCCTCAACTCCCTTCTGGGGCATTTTCACTACATTTCTGCTCAGTTATGCCATAACATGCACAGGACACACTCTTTTACTCTTTTAATGTGTTAAATGTATGTTCAAATCTAATCAGATCATATTATGGTAAAATCTGAAGGTTTGTGATTTGCAGAATCATTTTCTCATCATTATTATGGTTCACACCCTAAAGAACCAGAATGAATGAAATCGTGGTGTAAGTTGTGATTTTTATGATTCACTAAATGATCAAATCAAATGATCTACACAGTAGTTAAGTATCATCTTCTGCACAATTCCAGAATGGACATTTTTTCTCCGAAGCAAAAGCAGCTCCGTCAGAATCCGTCTGAGCCACATGATGGCACAGTGGCACAGTGAAGCTGCACAGGGCCGGATGTGAGTAAGGGACTTCTCCCTCACATTCACTGGCTCTTATCCACATCTGATGTTTGTGTTTCGCTACGCTTGTCTGCAATTGCTTGTTGGAGATATCCAGGTGTGTGTGTGTGTGTGTGTGTGTGAATGTTTGTTTGGTGATATTCAGTCCCCACTGTGAGCTAAAAATATGCACAAAGTGATTAAAACATGAAGATTCTGACAGTTTTGGACAGTTAACTGCTTCCCACTAAGAAGAAAACCCCAATGATACTACAAATCTACTACAAAACCACAATTTGAGCCTCGATTAAAGGAAAATGGACGAAAGTGCATTGACAAAAGTAGCAACCACCATGAAGGCAGGATTTTGGTCACACTTTTATTATATACATTGTTTATTCATGGATGACAATCTATTACAATATCAGAAACCACAGAAGCAAGTTTATTAGAGATCATTGAACTGTTGTTTTAGGTGAATGTGGGAAATATATGATGAGTTTACCCCATGCTAATTGTTGGTTTATCAAATCTGATTGCTTGTTTTTACATTAGCCTTCTAGAATGAAAAGAAACAGACTTAACACACCAAGCGTGTTTTGATAGATGACATGTCTTGATGGCTTATTTTCTACATTTGAGTAGTTTATCGACCATTTAATTTCAAGTTTAGTCACTGATGAAGCGCTCTGTACTTTAGATAATTTAGTTTTAATCGGACTATTTATTGCCATCTGCTGATAATGAACCATTTCTTAATGAATTGCTAAGAAATCGGACTGATTCTGGACTTCGTTTTTAGCCTCATTAGTATTTTTACTTGTAAAAAAATGTTTAATATTATTGTATATTATATATATTTACAGTTTTACTTAAAAGTATATATAAATACATATAAGCAAATATAAACTCACTGACACTAAATATTTCAGCATGTCATCTTTCCTCCTGACAACAGTAACTGTACCAGTTAAAAAGAGTGTGTTTAATGAAACGGTTTTCCTGTGTTTTTGTATTGAAATTCAATGTGTTCTGTGTCTCATTGTGCAGAAAGTTCTTCCCAACTATGTTGCAGAAGTGTGCAGCACTTACAGGCTGCTGTGCTTACACTCTCCTCCCAGTTCATCCTAAAGCAGCTGGGTGGGGTTTAAGTCCGGAGACTTCTAGCCACTCCTTGTTTTCTAACTCACCATCTTGTTCTGTTTTCTGAGGTAGTTCTGGAAGAGCTTGCACTTCTTTTGGGACATCTTGCTGTTAGATGTACCCGACCAACTCGGCACATACCAAAGGGGGGCGGAGTTTCTACTCCTGAACGCGAGGCTGTACCAGGGGGAGGTGGAGTATATACCCTAGAACGCGAGCATGTGACCGGGGTGGGGGCGGTGTTTTCCGAATACAAATATTTTAAAAGTATTTGTCCGAATACAGTATTTGTAAAAAAACACATTATTTGTGCCTTTCCGAATACCGTATTTGCATTCGGCTCCACCCCTAATGGAGAATTATTTCCCAGTTCTGGATAACTTCAACATTTTTGAACCTCTTGCAGTTCAGCCCTGTCCTTTGTACCATTTCATAACATGCAGTGTACTTGAACTGTTAATAAACACTGGGGTGTTCTAAAACTTTTGATCAGTAGTGTGTATATATTCAGTTAGTTACACATTGTAATTATTTGAGAGTTGTTTACCTAATGTTTCATTAATGAGCTCTCCAAGGGCTTTGATTGCTGTGGTGGTTTAAAATTTTTTGTAAGGTCAGGATTTATTGAAAAAATTAGGGCTGCAACCAACTCCATCCATTTACATTTATCTATCCTATCTCATCACACATATATTCAATATATGATGAGATATGTTCAATGTTGCCTTGACGCACGATTGAACAGATAATGCCAACATGGATAACATCATTGACATTGACATGTTAATTATTAATCCATGAATACAAATTCAATACAAATTCTATACAAATTCACTTAAGCAGCCTTCGAAAGAAGCCTTATATTTGAACGTATTCATTCTTGTTTGTGCCCATGGAATTAGTCTAGCTTGTTAGCTTGATTGGCAAACTCTTTGTCTTTAAGTCCTAAAACCACGAAATGGAATTTCACGCCGCCTATGTCTGGCACGGCTGGCGTCCCTGTAGGAGATTTTTTTTTTTCTTCGTTGTTGTATGTGGTGGAAATACATTATTCAGTCTGTGAGAAACACAACTAAATATAAACAGATTAAAATTTGAACATTAGAGAGAAACACATCTCAAAGAGAATCGGCGATGTAACCCAGTTTCCGGGTTTCTCTCCTTCAGCGAAGGGAAAGCGGAATGGGGGTGTTAGAAGTTTTGTCTTAACGAAATCACAGAGAAGTGCAGTTAGAGAGGGAATGTGATGAATTATAAACGGTTGTGTTGCTTCAGTTAAGTTAGGAAGGAAACTAGAAGTAAATCTTCTACAGTGATTGACAGCTATTGATATGATCCACTGGTTCTTTAGCTTTGCAGATTAGTATCGTGTGTGTGATTATTTCACACACATCTCTGTAAGGATGATTTAGGCATCATGCCTTTGAACACAATCGCTTTGACTGGATTTTCTTTATCCAGTGTTTACTTGCTTCTTCTTTACATTTCTCTGCCCCTTTGGGGATTCTGGAAAATAAGTCCACAAAATAGTTTAATACATTGATATTCGGAGGTTCACTTTAAGTATTGATGTTTTATTTGTTAAAATATTGCTTCTCCAAGAAGTCTATAACTATATGCATAACTATAATCAAATACATTCTTAATTGAATCAAAATAAGTTGAAAATATAACAAAATATTATAAAAGTAAAAACAATCACACAGTCACATTTGTAGGTACATGTGTAGCATAAGCCCTGCCCCTATTGGGCACCACCCTTAGGTGCATATAGTTTGAAGGCCTCATTGACTTTGTCGTCTGTCTCTGATATATCTTGTTTCTGTCTTTCTTTTATAAATATATTCCTGTGCAAAAAGTCGTAAGCCCCTAATCCTTTCTTTATGGTGTGCTTTGAATCGCCGTGTTGATGCAAAAGACAATTTTCTGTCTGTCAAACTGCCAGCACCACCAGTACACTGATCACCCACCACCTGGTCATCTGGAATCATCTGCACCTGTTTCTTCACTGGTTCAGGCTTTAATCACTATATAACACACAAAACACACAAAAACTTAACACACATTTCTTGTCCAATCATTGCCTGACCTCTTATATGCTGTACTAAATGAACAAGTACAAATTCCCACAGGAACTACAAAATATTTTTGGAAGAATTCAAAAAGTGGAAGCGGTTAGAGCTGCAAAGGGGGGGATGAACTCCACATTAATGTCTATGTTTACAAATGTGTGTGTGTGTGTGTGTGTATGTAGATGTCACCAACAGGAGGTGCCCTGGAGAGTTTTGTGTGGAGGTACATTGCTGGAGGGTACCTCATCTGTGCCACTAATTGATGCAGGTACAACTCCCAAACCACCAATATATTTAACTTTCCGACCAATAAATATCATAGCTTTAGATGGGACCACTATGGGACCTCTGTGGATTGTCAAGCACATCTCGCAGACGTTCGACTGGACTGTGATCAGGGATATTTGGTCAGCTTGATGAGTTTTCCGCATTTCCCCCATTTGTTAATGATCAGGACCCCCACAGAACCACTACTGAACTGGCACCATTTGGGTGCTGGATTGTCCTCAGCACACACCGGCACTGTCATGGTAGTGGAATGCTTGTTTAGGTGCTACACAGAGCAGATAAAAAGACAAATACTGTGTGTATCCCTTACATGACAGTACCCAAACCAAACAACACAGTTCTTTTCTCCATGCCCAAGATTTCGTACATCGTACATGTTTCCACGATATGCCTTTTGACAGGTAGGTTCTGTCATGTCCTATAAGCAGAGTAAACATAAACACAGACTTATAGCGGCGAGCTGGGGGTGCGTGAGAGTACGCTGCATGTAGAGCAAGAGCTGAGCTGACTGTGGAGTGACACTTCAGCTGCTCATGATCACCCAGCGAGGAAGCTTCTTCCCTACCACCATGACAAGCTGCTCCAGCGCGGGCTCCCATCAAAGCCCGTCCGCATGACGCAAGGCGAGAGGCCAGTGACAGAGAGAGGAGGACAGGAATCATCAGGGGGGAAAAATACAAAAAAGAAAAAAGATGGATCTCCCCACAATCACGCCACGTTCATTCAGAGCTAAATCCAAATACGATTCTGCTCTGGCCTCTCCACACCTCACTGTCCTTCTAATCTCAGGCTTACAATAGAGGGAGGACATGAGAGGGAGAATGTGGGTGAAAAAGAGGGCTGAAGGTATGATAGCAAAACGGCAGTGAGAGGACATTCGAGGATCAGACAAGAGGCCATCAGCCGTTCATAATAAGGGGAAAGGGGGATGAATAGAGGGAGAGAGAGAGGAATGAATGGAGTGGAATGAAGAAACGGAAAATGTGCTCTAATCCCATCGCCTGTGGATCCAGCTCATGCCCATGGGAGGACATGGGAGGACAATTCGAGTGTTCGTCAGGACGAATTATCTCATCGTACACTGCCATTCTAAATAAATGGATGTATGTAAACATGTTGGCGTTACGAAAACAGAGAATACGAAACTGTTTTGCACCTTTATGTCCATAAATGGACTGGCATATACGTTTTGAAACTTTTGTTTAGACCTTTTTTAACTCTTTTTTTTATTATATGCATCCTAATACGAGCATGTTATTAATCTTTCACAGTGAGTAAAATGTGTTTTAATGCCTGACCCAGGTGGGCATTCAAACATCTTGGTAGTTTAAGAGCATGGTTGGGATGAATTACACACTGCCAGTTAAATCTTTGGAGACTTTTAAGCTCAGTCACAGTACAGTAATGTTTTAGACTCCTGAGAAAATGACTTTTATTCAGGCAATGTTGTTTACTCCCTAAAACAATACTAGAACTCAAATAAACAGCACACAATTAGTAGTACTTTTATATTTGCCAGCATGTTCGCTTCATGACCAAAATTCTCCTTAAGGAACCACAGTTACTCTTGTGGGTGTGTTGCTGATGAGCAAATGCACATGATGTCTTGAGGATGTCGAGGAGAAATCTGGAACCAAGTATACTTTTAACCAGCTCAGTGTCTTTCTGTTTAGTTTTTTTTTCAAACAAGAAATTCTGCTGACCCTTTATTGCAATAGTGTTGATTAGTGCTGATTTGAAATATATGTAGCACTACAAACCAGAGAGACAAATACAAATACTAAAAAGTTGTTTTCCTCATGAAAATTAATGTTTGGCCTGGACATAGAACGAACAACAGAGTTTTTTTCCGTGTCTTATTGGTTCTCTCCAGCCATCGCATGGATTTGGGAATTTACTGCTTTTTGGGATTTGCGCAGCCACATAGGGTGAAGATTCCAAATGCAAAATCCAGTTGAGCTGGAGCAAACATCAGCATGAAAAATAGTCTGAAACATGGTTGAGGCAAAGCACAAAAAGAATAAAAAATCAAGAACAGAAGCTGCATAGGCAAAGACAAGAAGCATGGATCAAAATACAAACTATGTCCCGATCATAAATGAGAAAAATAGCACAAAGATACACCAGAAGTGCTGTACTCAGTTCACCGTTCCTTAACCACAGTTCTTTAAGACTAGCTCCCCTAGCAGCGAGGAGGCTGAACTGCAGCACTGAAAGCCACATTGCATCATCACCTAAAGATCTTCTTAGTTAATCTAGGTCTCTGCTGGTATCTGCTAACTTCTTTAAACAACCGTAAATTCCGGCCTACAGAGCGCAGCTGATTAAAAGCCGCATGCCCTAATCGGGTCGGGTCGAAATTTTCTGCCACTATCCTCGGGCCGTGCCGTGCTGTGCCGGGCCATGCCGTAATCATGCATTAAAACGGCCCACGTATTTAAAAATGGTTAAAATCGGGTTCGGGGCGAAAATTACAGTTAATGAGTTGGGCCAGGCTGGGACACGAGGTGCTCGGGCTCAGGTCGGGTTTAATTTTTTGGTCCCGATCTAAGCTCTCGTTACGAGGCTAAATGTTTTGGGCCGCATGGAAAAAAACATGCATTAGCCGCACCGTATTTTAAGCCGCACTCTTTAAACTTTGTGAAAAAAGTAATGACTTATAGTCCAGAATTTACGGTAATTTATTTAAAAATTAAGCTTCTTTTTCTAAGGTGGCATTTGCACAGTAATATGTGGCTATATATATGTGTGTGTTTGTGTGTGTGTGTGTGTGTGTGTGTGTGTGGGTAAAAAAACACCATGTGGATCATATGGGGAATGTACATGAGGAATGGACCTGAATGAAACATAACATTCTAAAATTTTAGTGTACATTAATGTCATGTAATTTTATACAGTTTTATTTGCCTATTCATCATTAGATTTACATAGATGTACAGAGCAGCTGGTGTGATGTAAACAAAAAGTGAATGAAACTGAAACAGAATTTTACCATGATCACACTCATCATTTGCTCAAATTACTCTGTGGCACTAATGGTGCAGCTAGCAGTGAACATTCTGGAAGAGGCACTAGGTTCCTTCACAACTCTGTTATTTATTTTTTATAACCCCGTTATCATAGTAATGATACAGAACAAGATAATTAACTTTCAACCAATCAAACTGTCCATATCTGCTTAATTGGCGTTCATGGAAGGAAATAAACTGAATCAACACAATTGCGAGTTAGACACGATTAGACATTTTTAGAGTCACTGAAACATTAGATTGAGTAATGAATTGAAAAAAGATCAGGCCAGGCGAGGCTTAGGCCTCAGCTGGATGCATGTTAGTGGGACAAATGAAAAGTTAACACTGGATCATTACCTGATTATGTGCTGCTAATAAATCCTAGCCATCGGCGCATTTTCAGTAATAAAGACAGACACACAGGTACATATACAGATAGATAGATAGATAGATATATACATACATATACAGATAGATAGATAGATAGATAGATAGATAGACACATACATACATACATACATACATACATACATACATACATATACAGATATATAGATACAGTAGGGAAAAAAAGTATTTAGTCAGCAACCGATTGTGCAAGTTCTCCCACTTAAAATGATTGCAGAGGTCAGTAATTTTCATCATAGGTACACTTCAACTGTGA
>JBBKCR010000080.1:1010385-1021012 GCA_037577295.1 Ladigesia roloffi | reverse complement strand
TTGGTTCAGAGCTGATTCAACTGGTGAACTGACATCCTGCCTGGTTTAACCCTTGCATTTATACCTGGGACAGGACCAATCACTCTGTTACGCCCATTGTAAAAACTCCTGACCAAGCAACATGGCACAGAGGCCCACATAGAACTGAAGTGCTTTTACTACATTTCCATGTGACATGGTCTTCAGAAGCCTTTAGAATGGATCCCTCTGGCATGACAATACACATGTGCCTTGTCTAAAATGAATTGTGTTGGATCTTTACATCCTATGGACATACCAGAACTGTTTGTTTTGTCACCTTTGTCATACATGAATGAACTCTACCTGTCCACCAAGAATGTGCTTTTTAACCCCTCCCCCTGTATTTTGTCATGCTAGCATATTACTTTCGCAGTGACATAAGGCCCATTGGCTGTAAGAATTGCTAATATGTTTTTAAATGTTTTAGGAATATTCAACATCATGTTTTAAAATTTCTAATTTTAATCTTTTCATTCCGTCATTCAGAGGTTTAAAATCAATGTTCTTAGTCAGGACAAAAATATAACATAAAATGGCAGAGAGTGATGCAAAGTGTAGCATAAAGGATTAACCAATCAAACTAATACACGCTTTTTCTGGTCAAATCTCTAGATAGATAACTTAGAGGTCTGTAAATAGATAATATTTACGTTCTTACACATCTAGTTTATATTTTTGTCTACATTGTAGAAGTTAGAATTGCTTGTAAAAATAAAAATTTTGAAAATTTGTGTGACAAATTTATATCTGATACTATTTATTTATGCATTTATTAAGTTATTTCCTTATCAAATCCTTTCTTCTCACTCGATTGCTTGTGTCATTATGTGCCAACATATAAATGCGTATGGAGATGTGCTTAAAAGGATTTCATATTTATACCTGATGAAAGTGGTTAAGATAAGGATGTTCTAGGAAATGAACAGGTTTGTGTTTTCATGACACCTGTTGTGGATGCTGGTGCCATTTTTGTCCTCCCCAGTGAGAAAATCAATAGGAAAAGTCCTTTGGTTTAACACTGAAAGGCCTACTTTGGTAATTCCTATGCAAAACTGTTTTACACTCATTGGGGTATTGGGGAAATACTCATTGGGGCTATCCTGGCTCAAAATTAATTTTACTGTGTAGACTAAATGGTGGGCTGTCCAAGCTGACATTGCCACATGTCACACAAGCATTTAAAACTGAGTGGGGAAACAGTGACAGAACACATTATCTCTTTTACCCCATCATTCATTATTTATTCATTCATTCATTTTCTGTTACTGCACTAGCCCACCACAGCCTTAATTTATTTATAATGTTTAAACTATTGATTTATCAGCATCACATCATATATTTCTCATTATTTAGCTGTTTTTACAATAAATACCACCAGCAAAACAACAATTAAAAATAGAAAATTAAACCCTTTTAGTACAGAATGTTAGATTATTTTTATTCAACCTAATTTTACTATTAATATAAATATGTTGTAAAAATGAACAGTTAAAGAAGGAAGAAGGAACATAAACAAACCAATAAAATAAATATGATGTCATAATGTACAGACATCCAATCAGCTATTTGTTACTGAGCAGTTTAAGCCTTTAGGCTGGTCATTGTTGTTGCCTGTAATTGGTCTTTATAACTGTTTTTTTATGATACATGTGGTTATTCAGTGTTCTAGAAGAGCCGACCACTCTCATACCATTGTGACATCATTTATCTCTATAACGTGGTTGTATTGCCCATTCCTGGACATAATACAGTTATTCCTACATCTTTGCAAATGGAATGGGATGCTCATGTTCAGGTCTTTCCAAATCGTATTTGTCTGAAGCTGGAGAGACGCCCCTTTCTCTAACTGAATTTTGACCCATTCTGTCAGGCTGGCTGTCCACAGGGGATGATGGCCCGTCCTGTATGATGAGTGCAGTCATTCTAGTGACAGAAAACAGCCTGGAGCTTCCTAAAAGCTGCATTTGAGGGAGATGGACCACAACAAATTATCTACTTAGTCCACAAATGCCAAAACCACTGTAATAGTTTGTGTGTGTGTGTGTGTGTGTGTGTGTGTGTGTGTGTGTGTGTGTGTGTGTGTGCGTGCCTGTATATGGCAATGCAATATTATGTGCCAGCATAAGTTTTCATTCATGAACTGCGCTACTGGAAAGGCCTTTTTAAATCTTTTTACATTTTTGGGCCCAAAAAACCCACTCAGATTTATGTGAGAATGATGTCAGAATTTTGCCTAATCAACACTAAATTTGTGTATATATAGGCATATGTTAAATTTTCATGTTAAAAAACGTTTGAATAATTATTAGAGCACTGTATTACCTATATAATCAATATTGACCTCCTTAAGTAAACTATAATTGCAGAACATTGTTTGGGACTCCTGAAACTTTTAAGACTCTTTTTAGATGTTTTTATAATAAGTTGATTTCATGTTTAATTCCCACATCTTTAATACAAATTGAAATAGTTAAATATAATGTTAAGAACACATGTGAAGATAAAAGTCCACTGATAAAAATTCACAGAGGATAAAAATTCACAGAGAATAAAAATTCACAGTAATATGACACAAAATAACTCATGTTCAGTGTTCAGGATTATAATTTGTAATCACCCTCATATGCAAATAAAAACAGCAACATACAAGACTAACTACCTGGTGTAGTTATTGCTAGTTCATATCGGCTAAGAAACATTCACAGAATGGTTCATTGTGTTGTCAAATGCTGCAATGACTAAGATTATTTAAAAATTAAATCAAAAGCAAATGCTAATACATGGCTCTCAGACTGCTTAGAACATATTTAAAAGGACTGTGTTGGTTAAAATTATGCTTTTAAAAGAACTCTGTTTCTTATTAAAATTGTGAGCTATGTACCTTTTAATTGTTTTTTTTTTAAATTAAGTAAACAATTATAATCTTGTTATTGAATCAGCCCTGTTGTATAGTATATTAGCAATGCGGTTCAGTAGGTCCAGCTTCACACTGGCATAATGTACCATGGATGAATTTATTTAAAGTAATTGAGAAACTTGGTAACATTAAAATCAGTAATAATTAGGGCTGGGAATTTAACACGTTAATTCGATTTATTAATCACAAATAAAAAAACGCGTTAATATTTTTTACGCAATAAACGCTTTAAGCCCTGCCACTAGTTGGCAGCCGAAAAATACTTCATATTCCCAAATCTCTGCTGTGTGAGTAGCCAGAGAGCGCAGTTCAGTTCATAGCACGCTAGTAAGCTTGTGAGATTTGGAATAAAAAAACGCCAAAATCCTGTGTCTTGTGAGTGTTTTTGCTAATTCTGACACTGAAGGGGAATATTTGCCTTTTGGAAACGACACTCGTGTGTCTCCCAGTTCAACTTCGGAGCGCAGCTGCCGTAGCATTAGTAGCTTTAGCACTAGCTCTCTCCAGACCTCCAGAGGGGCGGAGTCTCAGCACTGTGGCCGTAATATGTGTGACAGAGCTGGGAGATGTAGAAGAGGCAGCTGTGGTGATCTGGGTCTGAACAGGGCTGAGAAAGCGATGATAATGGTGGCTGGGTTTATTTGAGAAATGAGGATTCAAAACTTACAACTGTCATATAGCGTAACCTAATTCAGAGGTTTGGTTCAGTCAGTGATAAAAATCTGATGACCATCTGATGACTAAGTTATAGACATGTATTCAATAATAAATGGTGAAAAAACTGCTTCTTGTAACGCCCGTACATATGTGCGATTAAATGTGATTAATTAATCTAATTACCACACCATGTAATTAATTAGATCAAAATTTTAATCGCTTGACAGCACTAGTAATAATATGATGAGGCAGATTGTAGACATGACAAAGATAACTTTGAGAATGCTTTCTGAATAATATCTGATACAAAGAGAGTAAAAGTAAGATGTAGTTTTAATCAGCTTGCAAAATAATAGAGTACTAAGGTGGACTTCTGGACAACATAAATAAAGATTAAAAACATGTTTTGACTTCTGAATGCCTGGAAAACACCTGCAAGAATGCTTGTTGGGAGTAGTGATTTATAACAGTTTCCAAACATACAGTACAAATAGTATGATGACTCCCAACTGGTGCAACTATTATTGCCCCTATCAGCAGCAGATCATGAGTTCGATTCCCAGCGAGCCCAAAGCCACCGTTGGAGTCTAGGAGAGTATAATTGACCTCACTTTCTCAGAGGAGGCTCTTCCTATCTCCCCATCGCTCGCCATCAGCGTTATTGTCTGTCAGTTCATGTTACAGAATTGTTGGTTAGTGTTCTCCTCCAAGCATGTTGAGCTGTTCTGTGAAATTGCATCTGAAAAGATGCAATGGTGCTTCAAACTGCTTGCTTATTTACATCTTTGCAATCAATAGTACAAAGGTCAATATATATATATATATGCTGATAATTATTAACAAATTGCATATTGTATATGCAAAAATGGTCTCTATGGAAGGACTACTGACGCAAGGCCGGCTGTCTCTTTGTAATGACCAAGGTCAGGTCTTAAGCCAGTTAGGCTGAATGTGGATCAGTGTGTTTCCCTAGAGGTGCCACAAGAGTGTGTTTTAAAGGGCTCATCTATCTTCATGTGGGGACTGAGAGGAGTGTGTTAGTGTGCCTGAAAGGCAGTGGTCAGTGACACTAAGAGACTCAAAGATAATCACTGCATTCCCAAGGGAACAGGCCCAAAAGCACCTGTCCCTGCACGGCTTCAGTGCTTAGTGTGTATGTGTGTCTATGTGTCTGAGGTCAGAAGATCAAGCTGTGAACGCTAGTTGTCAGCGAATCATGGTTGATCCCAGTCTAAATCTATCATCCTTCCCCTCAGATCAATAAAACAGGGACTTAATGGATGAGCGAGTCGTGTGTGTGTGTGTATGTCTGTGTGTGTGTGTGTGTGTGTACAGACCTTTGCTGGTAAACATGACTAAATTGGTGTATTAGTGGGTCTGAGGTTTGAGGATTGAGCTTTTCTTCCTGTTGACCTGTGAAGCTCTCAGACTGACTTTGCTTTGTTTAATGGGAAAACAATACACACACCGCCTCCACTACAGCCAGGGTCACTAAACCTTAGAAACTTCAGCAAAACCCTGCAATATGAGGGAATGAACTGTCTGGAGTTAAAAATAGCTTGATTACATAGATAAAATAATGATTGCATTGTTTCATCTTGTCGTTGAATTATGCTTTGTAATGTGTTAACCAATGAATGTCTTTATCACATGGTTAAAAGTGAGTTTTTACTAATTAATTTATCACAATAAATCTAGTGTTCTGGTCAGATTGTTGAACTATGTTTTGTAAAGTGTAAACCAATGAATTTCTTTATTACATGGTTAAAAAATGAGTGTTTACTAATTCTTTTATCAAAGAAAATCTAGAAGTTTGATGAAATTGACTCAGTAAATGTATGAAGCTACATGTAATCAAAATGAACGAATCAGACCCATGAACATCAGTGAAATATAAGTCTGGTCCATTTTGTGCTTTACATCGCAAACTCAAATGGTTACTGTTGGAGAAAAAATTATTTTTAAACATTATCACTTTTTTAGAGATCGTCCAACCATGAGTGGCAAAGGAATTGCAGGGCCAGACACAAATGAAAGGTGTAAAATTGAAAAGTCTTTGAATAACTGAATCATAAGATCAATCACCTTTATAGGTTAGAGCCATGTTGGGGTACTGAACCCTGTGGGTGTATAGTAGACTGTTTGTGTACTTGAGTCCTGGTGAGCACTACACCATTTGGAGGTACTGGAACATGTGGAGACCTGGAACACAGTTATGAATCTGGAACCCATTTTGGCGCGCTGGAAACGTTTTGGAGTACTGGAGCCCTGTTAAGGGTACTAGACCAAGTTAGTGTACTAGATACAGTACAGTAAACCTGTTATGGCACTAGAATCCGTTAAAAGTACAACAGTGCTGTTGGAGTACTGGGACACTGCTCAGACATACCACAATGAGGTACTTTTTTTGAGGTACTGCAATAATATTATGTTACTGAAATTCTTTTGGAGTATTGGGGCACTGTTTGGCCACTAGAACACTTCGGAACTGGAACCTTGTTGAGGTACTGGAGTTATACTATGGTACTGGAACACTTTTGGAGTACTGGGACACTGTAGGTGTACTGAAACACTACTATGGAAATGGAACCCTATTGGAATTATTGAACCATTTTCTATTACTGGAACCCTGTTGGAATTATTGAACCATGTTGTATTATTGGAACCCTGTTGAAATTGGTCATATACAAACAGTTGCCGCTCTGCACACCCCTACTGTTTACCTAAGCAAGAGGAAAGACCCTAGCTGACCTGATGGTGGCTCTGGGGTTCTACACTGTGGCCCTGAGGCCTAGAGTTCAAAATTCTCTTTGGTTACATCTACACATCTCTGAAGCTATTTAGCTTGACCCTGAAAAACTTGATATAGTTATCAAAATATCAAATGGGAAATGTGAAAAGAGAAAAGATTATGATGAGTTGAATTGTGTCTTTATTTCCTCTAAACTAGAGGGTGAAACCCAGTAGGTTTTATTTGATTTAAATAAATAGTAAAACAGTTACACAGAAAGCCCATGACAGTTTGAATTGTTTGTCCTGGCCTTTATACATGTATGCACAGCAGTAGTTTTTATAAGGTTTGGTTGTGTTATGGGGCAAATGGGATGAAACTGTCAAGGCCAATAATAATGTATATATTTCTGTTTTGTATTATAAGAAGTTTTGTGACATTTTTTCAAATAGAATTAGTTGTAGGATATGAGTGAGTTCAAAAGTTTGTTAAATATGAGTTTTAAAAAGGTTGTTTTGAAGTTATGTTTGTTGTATCAGTTATATCATCCAACCACCCAGAAAACCCCTGTGAAGTAAAGTGGCCCCTTGTAGTCCTGCATGAAAACACCACAGCACACTGTGTAAACAATGTGAAATTCTTTCTCTGGATTTAACCCATTCAACAAGTAAAGCAGTGGGCTTTCACCAACCAGGGGCACCAGGGGGCAGTGTATGGGGATGGTCCCTTGCTCAAGGGAGCCTCAGTGATGACACTAGCAGTGCTGGGATTTGAAACCTCAACACACCAACCACTAGCCTAGCCCAGCCAGCTGCACCCAGCACTTATAACTGACCAGGGTGCTTATAATTCACAATAAAACAGTTACGGTCAATAAAACCCCCACAGTCACCCCCCTAAACCAGACCTCCTTGATTTGTATTTCTCATTTTTACTTACACTATTATGCAACTCACTGCTTCTGTTATTTAAAGTTATTTTTTATTGTTCACAGTGCAATACACAGAATACACATTTATACAGTCTATACAAAAAAATATATATAAAATATACAGCTCTATATATCTCAGTCCAGTCACATTCTCAGCACTTGCAGATCCCTCCTTGTTCCCTGCCTAGATTTATAACAAATTTTGTGTGTCATCCATTGTGTTTCAAATGTTACTTCTGTCATATGTGTGCGCTGCTCCACTGTGCCTTTTAAATTGCCCTTGGGGGACAAATACATTTCCTTGAATTTCAATTTGAATTTGAACTATTAAAAGCCGCATGCTCTTATTTTAAAAAGAATATCAATTTTGTACTTGTACAAGCCGCAATGGATTATAAGCCACATGTGTATCACGTTTGTTTTGGTAACACACAAATTATGTTGCTTCTGCTTTTTTACTGAACAGTGCACCCAACAAAATTCCATCTTCTAACGGCCGGTAAAAATATACACGGTATATATACCACAGCTACCAGGCTAAAGTCATTAATCGCTTTCTTCATTTCCTTATCTTCGTCATGGGCGGGGCTTAGGGGGCCATGCCCACCCTCGGACTCACTCTGCCCCGCCCCCTAGGAGCCTGCGGGATTGGTCCGGGGTTTGAGCCTAGACACTCGTCACAGATGCGGGCGAGATACGTCCGCAAATCCGTGTCTGGCGCTGGGTCTGGTTACGAGGCAAAATGTTTTAGCGCCATGAAAAAAAAACGTATTAGCCGCACCTGATTATTAGCCGCAGGATGATAGTCCGGAATTTACAGTACATTCAGTGTCAATGTGTCCATTTAACTCTAATGATCAGCAATGATATGCAGCCCTACTTGATCACGAAACAAACTTTTGCTCAGATCCTGAGAGAACACACAGCAGAGAGTTGGAAAACAGACTAAATCATGTGTTATTTATTTATTTATTTATTTATTTTTACATTCACACCACGCCAGCTGTGGGGATTTAAATCTGTCTTTTATCTTACATCACTCTGACTCCAAGGAACGCCACTGACCCATTTGCCTTCCATAGACACGGAAAAATAGCTGTTACCCCAAATATTCACTATATGAATTACTCTCAAAAGTAAACAAAAAAGACACTTTTTATCTGAGCCGACATTTCTTTTCTTCTTCCTGTTTTTCCCTCTTTTAACCTTGAGCGGCAAGAGAGAACTGCATAATTTCAAACGGCCAGGTTAAGTGCTTGCACACACAGAAATCCTCCCGGTTCACTGGTTCTAAGGAAACAGTATCCGGAGAGGTCTGCCAGCAGAGCGGGCATGAAATAATGCAGCTACGAAGGATAAGAGCCTTTCTTTGCCTTTTCACCAGAGTGTTTAGCACAAATTAGATGTTTCTTGTCGAGGATAACGGTTCTGGTGTTACACAAGGATGACATCACGCAAAGCGTTCGTCTTTGTATGTGATTATAGTTCATTTAAAATTATTCTTTCTCCACGTGAGGTTGTCATGCTTTCTTTCTTAGTGTGACCTTTGCATAATTTCTGTATGAAGTAATTTAAAATCCTATCTTTGTCTGATTTGAACGGAACAACTGAAACAAATATTGCAGCTTTGACTACAGTTCTGAAAGAGACTGGAAACAGACTTTTACAATCTTGTGTGGGGGGGCATTACTTGGATTAAATGGTAAATTTGAGCAGCCATCTTTAACAAATTCCACCTGTTTTGTTAGAGTGGTTATCAGCTACTGGTAAATTTGTCCCATGAACTACAGCTCCCAAAGACCACAGCTACAGCTTAGAAGGGTATCTCTTTTATACAAATGGTTCTCTTTTATATTTTATAATGCAAAATATAACTACATAGTCTACAAAAACTGTCATGTCATCATCAGAAAGGTTTCCGCCTAAGATTTGACAAAGGTCTTGCTGTTGTGAATGGTTGTAAGCTTCCAGGCTGATTACAAATACATGAATTAGTTTGTGGTAAAGGGTATTTAACAGCAGTTTAAGTGAAAGCAGGGGCTATATCCTGCATTCAATGCACACCATCATAAACACACAACTTAAGAAATGTATTGTTCTTGTGTTTTATTGAATGGTCCTCTTAAATTTTATTCAGGTTTGAGTCTGACGTGTATGCAACAGACTCCGGGCAACAGAAAACCTTGAATGCTCAAATATCTGAATTTCTTGGATGTATTTGAAAGTTTCTTCTGACTGGAACAGGCTTTGTTCGTGTTGCCATTTAGAAATTCAGGCCACCTCGACTGCAGCATCAATAATGGGACACAGCTAGTATACTTTTAAATATAATGGGAAAGACCAATATCAGATTTACCCCATTTATCATGAAGCACTTTGACTGACACCTGTTGACTTTTTGATTACAGACTTTAATGCTGCAGTTAATGAAACCATCAGAAATGTCTTTATCATGGCAGAATTTACCACTGGTGCATAGTTTGCCAGCTTGGTTTGCCCTTTTTAAGTTGTTTCATAGAATATTCTGGCTAGCTTTACATCAGAAGTAAGTGCCTACAGTGCCTTTGGCTTAGGAAATCTCTCGAAAAATATAGACTATGTAATGGCGGCCAGCCATCGTTTTCTGTGTTTCTTTTTAAACCGCTGATTGTCTTAGTGTCAGCTGGGCAGTGTATTCAGGGGTAATTAGGTTTGAATTTAAGTTCTGTTTGGACCGACTGGGGGCTCAGAAATCAGTTTTCTGTGTGTAGTGTTCTGAATCCAGAGCCTGTTTTTGAAAATAAAGAAACCCTAATGAGAAAAACCATGTTTGCTTTTACTGAGCACAAAGCAAACCGATGTGACAGATGGACCCAACCGCCAAACGGAGGCGCTGCAGGTGTTGGAAATCGCATACTTCCCTGCTATATAGTATGCGAAACCCAGTATGTGAGGCAAGTAGTATGTCCGAATTCATAGTATGCGAAAAACAGCAGAAGAGAAGTACCCGGATTACCCATCCGATGGACACTGCACTATCCCATAAGGCAGCGGGAGAGGTGGAAAACAGAGATGTAATTATTTTCAAGTGTATGTACGGTAAGAAAAACGCTTCTTGTGGATTAATTACACTTATGTATAGGTAATAAATAATGCCCTTGCATTAAATATAAAATTGCTTTTGTGATGACACATGACATGTGACATCACCAACAGAGCGGACGGAGTACGTCCGAATTCCATTCATAGTTCCCTCATTCATACTGTATAGAATGTACTGTTTTAACTAGGGATGCCCCGATACCGCATTTTTTTAAAGTACTCGTACTCGTTAAAAGTCCCCCGATACCGTGGACTGATACCACGGTCTGAGAAATGTCTGTGTTTGAGC
>JBBKCR010000080.1:925334-935382 GCA_037577295.1 Ladigesia roloffi | reverse complement strand
TGTGTGTGTGTGTGTGTGTGTGTGTGTGTGTGTGTGTGTGTGTGTGTGTGTGTGTGTGTGTGTGTGTGTGTTTAAAGCTTCAGCCGTATACTAACAAAGCACACGTAGCATTGAGCACCTGTCCAATTGCTGCTTTTTACCTCAAAGTGCAGCGGTAGCTCTCTCCTCTCAGGAATTGAGTTTTCCAACTTTTATTTAAGCTCATTTAAGGATTACAACTGAAAAAAAAACTCTTTTAAGAATGCAAACACCTCCTGGTTTGCGTACGGAAGAGCTGCCAGTGTCATTTTTGAGGGATGAAGTGCTTTTTCTGCCATCAAACGTTGTGCAGAAAGTCTGCTGTGGTATTTCAAATGATTTATCTGCTAAATATGTCTTTAACACAGTCCAAAAGCATGTATATATTTTAATACATTATATTTTCTTTGCTCTTCTGTTGTGGGATGTCTTTCAAGTATTTTTCCAGAAGCAGGACTAAAGCATTTTACATTACAATTTCGGCAAATGCGTTTTTCAGCCAGATATAGAGCCTAGGTCTTTTTTTTCCTCTCTTTTTCACTCATCAGAAACCATGTGGGTCCCTAATCCTGAGATTTCTGTCAAATAAAAAAAGCTGTTTCTTCCTCGTACACGTATCTGGGATGATAAGACCAGTCCTAGTCATTTGTCAGCTGTCAGAATTAGTGTTAAAGCCACCTCTCCGGGCCTTATCGGCTCTGACAGTTTGGACTGTGTAAATATGCTGTTAAAAGTCGACCTCCTTCAACCTGACAGCTGAGGAGAGAGGGTTTCTGTAGGCGGAAGAGAGCTTATGTCAAAGGGACACTTTCACCCCCTGCCTTATCTGAAACAGCTAGGACTCCAGATGCTAATCAGCTAATTCTAGCCCCAGATTGATTAGCCCTTGTAAAACATGCTAGCATATAAAAGTTGACAAACGGAAAAATGCTGTGAATGGAGAGAGTGGGCAAGACCTGGAGAGAAGCTTTCTCTGTTTGACAAGGGTGATTTTCTCATCAGCAAAGGAGGAAGATCCAGTCTTTCTTTCTTTCTTTCTTTTTTTGGAGGGAAAAAAAGCTTTTGTGCCCTTTACGCCACCAGAGTGGAAACAGATGTGCATGCATACAGTGAGGGCTCCACTGAGCAGAAGGGATGTGTGATAAGATTTCCAAGTGATTTCTTACCTACAAACTGCAAAAAAAGGGAATTTGTGATCACATTTCTTTCGTCTCTTTGTTTTTAGTTCCCCTACACAGATGACAATGAAAGTCATATCAAGGTCAGTTTGTTTTTTAAAGTGTCAGAGTTATGTAGATGTGAAGTTTGTGCTTGTAGCAAAGAGTAAGGGTGCACCAGCAGGGGTCCATAAACATTTTCAAAATGTAGTCATTGGGACTAGAGATCGACCGATATATTGATTTACCGATATTTTCCCCGATATTTAAGCATTTTACCATAATCGGTTAACGGTTTTATAATATCGTGTTTACCGATAAACACCGCCATCTGGTGGTTGTTTTGAGAATCAGCTAGGACTGAGATATTATATGATAAGTTGTCTTAGGTATGATCACAGTACATGGGTCACAGTATGAGACGATGACCCCAGATGTCCCCAGTGTACAACAGACATTTTTTGCAAACAATTTAGTTTTGGTACAGTAATAATGGCTTTTCTAAAAATAATAGAGAGATGTCTTGGGCAGTTAATGAACTTCTGGAGAAGCAACTGATCATGTGAACATGTGAATTGCACTCATTTGCCAGTAAAGGTGGAACCTTTAGACACTCAGGTGTCCACAGCTGCAGAAAATGTTCTTAAGACAGGCCAACACAAACCTAAAGGCTTGCTGGAAAACGTCAGGCACTTGTAAGTCCACAGTGACTCACATGGATCAAATCTACCGTTTGATTGCTACTTTGCAAAACTACTTTATTTACCGTACAGTTAAAATAGCATTTCTTGATTAGCCTTCCCAAAATATATTTGTAGGGTTTATAATGAATAAATACCCTATGGTGAAGTTTCCATAGTGACCATCAGATGCTGGATGCGAATTAGCCTGTTTACGGCCCGTGGGCCACAAATGGTGCTGATTTTCTGGAGGAGCGGAATTGCAAAATTGGTCCCATGCAGAAATGTACTTCTTATAACTAAATTACAGATGTTGTCACTGCAGGATGCTAATTCTGCACATTTAATCACAAAGACAGCATCCTGGGAAGCACTAGTCAGTATTTTTAGAGCATTTATACCTGCATGAGGGATTCTTTAGCTGTGGTTAACAATCAGGGTTGCCAAAGTTATGGTGTAATTCTGAAGTTTTTCTCTGTATTCTTTTGTCTCTTTAGTTGAGCGATGACAAATATTCACTGGCATTTAAACCTCTGTGATTCATACAAGCGATGCCAGTGAAGCCGATCTGCCATAGATCATAGGTCATGTCTGGCACGTTCTGGTGTTCGTTTTTCTGGTCCTCGTCTCATTGCGTTCATGCTGTGTCTGTATTTTGCAATG
Organism: Ladigesia roloffi; assembly: GCA_037577295.1. NCBI lineage: Eukaryota > Metazoa > Chordata > Actinopteri > Characiformes > Alestidae > Ladigesia > Ladigesia roloffi. The sequence continues at coordinate 932,864 of JBBKCR010000080.1, read as the reverse complement.
TTTTTACACATTACATGAGCCATATTTCTGCATGTACGCATTCCCAGCGATTTATTTCTGAGGTCTACCTGGTTCTGAACAGCCTAGGTTTGCATGTCTTGCCTGCATTTGCCTGGGGACCATTCCCTGCTGCGGGTTATTACTTTGATTACTGGAAATGGTCTCAAAAACATGCACAGCATTTACATCCTACTGCCTTGGGCTCCTGTTTAGTACACCTATGCATATCCGTTTTGCATCATTTATCTTTACTGGTGCATTTTAGTCAACACTACCTCCTTCCACCTCAGTAATAGACTCTCGCAAAAAAATAAAATAAAATAAAAATAACCTAACTAGAGCCCAATAAATATGCTGCTGTGTGAGGTCTGTTAAACCTCAGAACACTGAGGGCATGTTTCCTGTTTCTGCGTTGCATGTCCTAACAATGTGTAATGGACCAGTGTCTCAAATACAGTTTTTCAGAACATCCTAGCCAATGTGATGAAGCTCAAAATGATTTAATTTTACAATTTTACTTTTGGAAATATGAGAAAATCTGTTAGTTATATGCCTCTTAAAAATCCACAAATATACATATTTAAAAAAAATGGATATCTTCAGTCACATACATTAGTATTGTAGTAAGAAACTTTGAAAAAATCAAACCGTGTACAACAGTTTACCATGAAAATTAATCGGATTACTTCTAATTTACAGTTTCTGGCTGAGACAGACAGCTGGGTCACTTATGCTCACCGCAACCCTCACACATGATTGTTTTAGTGTGTTTTCAATCCTAACAATGTTAAGTTATTTTAAAGTACACCAGTTTTAAAGTAAAAAAATAATAAAAATCGCATGTTTTTTAAAAGTTTCAGTTGTACACAATATGCAACCGCAAACTAAAACCTCCTGTCATGTCTGAAACCTCCACTGTCGACCCGAGCATATGGAAGCTCCTCATAAGGTTTTAGCAGCCATGGCTTTTGATGCGCTAGTGCACTCTTCACTGCTGAGAGTTAAGAAGTTCCCCTAGGTTCCACTTTTCCTCCTTTGCTGATTTTGCCTGCTTCTCAGCACCTTTCTCAGCACCTTTTTAAGCTGTGATTTTTCATCTCCATTTGAAACTTTTGCCACCTACAATTCTTTATCACCCTCCAATTGTCTCTATTGTTCACATTGTTCAGTTTGTGATGTGCTAGTAACATTCTAAGTAGCATTATTGAGTGTCATTTCCACAATTCTCATTCGTGATTCTCATTATTGAACTGTGAATTTTGAACTAGTCTTTTAAACTACTTTCTTCTCAACTACCACTCCTTCAGTTGATTTTTCCTTTTTTATCTGTAGCCTCTGATGAGCTGAGCCTAGTAATTGCAATGCTCACTGTCGGCTGGTGTTATTTTAAGGTTCCACTCATCATCCATTGCTGATTATTGACAGTTTAAAGTCATTGCTTTTATCGCACCTTAAATCTTTTGCAGCAAATGAAAGTCTTCTCTTCCTAGTGCCTGCACAAATTTGAGATCTTAACACATTTGTACAGCACTATGAGCTATTGTACAGTAAATTAGCACTGTGCACTCTGAAGCTGATCCATATTTCAATGGTTTCTCTTTCTGGTTTATGAAGTGCTTCTGTACTTTCTGGGGGCCTGTCTGTGCCTAGAATGGAAATGGTCCAAAAAACATTTAATGCTAATCTTACTGCTATAACCCGCTATTATACAGATGTTTTTTTTTTCTTTCTATTTGTCAGTACCTTCTATTCAGCATCCCATTCTTTCACTGCAGCAAAAACTTGGTAAAAGATGCATATCTTCCAGAACAAAATGAATTAATTGCTCCAAAAGAGTTGGTGATCTTTTAAGGAGTTCCCCAGGGTTCCACTTTGGGTCCATTGCTGCTTTACCTGAGTATTGGCGCTGTTTCAAATCCCTTGGTTTATAATTTAAATCTTTCACAGTTAATCAATGACTTTTTGCTGCCTCTGCTTCTTTGTGTTCTCAATGCCTCAAATGATCATTATGGATCAAGCCGGTGTAAAATCGCTGGTGTGCAGTTTGAGGGGGATGTTTTGACTCCCGTTTATTAACTGATACATATTGGAAGTTAAGTTTGAGTTAATGACACTTAATGGCAAGAGTTCAGCCCTCAGTGAGCTTGAGCTGTGGAGTGAGACGAGCATTAGCCGGGAAGCATCAAGATGAAAAGAGTTTGTAAATGGGTCAAAACGAGGCTGAGCGCGTTCTGAGTAGCTTTGTTTTTTTCCTCGTCTCTTATCCGGCTTTAATGAGGGAGGAGATGGTGAAGGATATTTCCTCCTCATGAGGAACAAACTCAGCGGTATGTGTGTGTGAAGTCAGTCACCAGCTCACAAATATCCTCTCAGGGCCGCACGTGCTTGCCTGCTTTCATGTTTGTTTGTTTGTTAGTTTCGGGGCGCCATGTTTTAGCCCATTAGTTTTAATGATAATCCTCTTTATGTACTGTAGAAGGGAAAAAAAAGATCAGCGTGAGGCTGAAGAAAAATTCCAGCATCATGGACAGCGTAACTAAATTAGTCAGATCTATTATTTACAGTGGTTTTAGGAGAACCATTGATACTGGTATTGCCATTTGTGTTTCAAAACCTATAATTAACAGTATTAAGTTAATAAGTAACAGCACATTTTATACACATCACCTTTTTTGTTTTTGCAAATACTTCATTAAGCTGTACAGCCACACATTTATGTTTATGTTAATGTTTCTACAGGGGTGTGCAAAGTGGGTGCTATTGGTATTTGTATTTATATTTGTTTAAATGGGGGGGGGGTTTGGCAGGTTCCTGAATATAAATATTTTTTTTATTTGTATTTGTTCCTTTTCCGAATACCGTATTTTGGTTCGGCTCCCTATGTTGCTAACAATTAATGAAAGCTAATAATTACTGCTATTAAGTATCAGGTTATATTTGTTGTCAGCAACATTACCATTTCTCAATTACCTATTACGTAAACCTGTATTATTACTAGTGCTTTCAAGCGATTAAAATTTTTCATCTAATTAATTACATGATGTGGCGATAAATTCATCTAATTAATCGTATTTAATCGCAGATACATACAAACGTTACAAGAATCTGTTTTTTTACCATTTATTATTGAATACAAGCCTATAACTTAGGGTACAGTGGTCATGACATTTTATCACTGACTGAACCAAACCTATGAATTAGGTTACAGTATATGACAGTTGTAAGTTTTTATACAATTTGCGTCTCAAAATAAACCCAACCACCATTATCATCACTATTTCTAGCCCTATTAATACCCAGATCACCCCAGCCGCTTTTCCTACGTTCCCCAGCTTTCTCACACAAACTACAGCCGAGTGTAGTGCTGAGACTCCACCCCTCTAGAGGTTTGGAGAGAGCTAATGCTAAAGCTACTAATGCTACGGCGCAGCTGCGCTCCAAAGTTGAACCGGGAGACGCACAAGCGTCTTTTCCAAAAGGTAAATATTCCACTTCAGAGTCGGAATCGGCAAAAACATGCACAAGACATCAAAGGACAATTTTTTATTAGCCATTTTGGTGTTTTTTTCTTCCAAATCTCACACGCTTCCTTCGCGTGCTGTGAACTGAACTGCACTCTCTGGCTGGAGTTTGCCGTATTTTTGGTCTTGAATTGAAGTACTACATGTCTGCCAACTAGTGGCAAGGCTTAAAGTATTAATTACGTTAAAAATATTAACGAGTTATTTTTTTTTGTGATTAATTAATCAAATTAATGCGTAATTTATTATTTTCCTGTGCATTTTAAACTCAAATTGTAAGTGCCAGAAAAATCAATTAGGAGTGAAAAAGAATAATATCAGAGATAAGATAAATAACTTTAAGATAATATCAATAAGAGTAAGAATTAAACTGCTATGAACCCAATGTTTGTGTTTGGGTAAATACTATGTTTTTAAATTGTTTAATCTGCAAAGGTTACAAAGGTAGCTATTAATTGTTTTATCATTTTGGATACTATGTACAGTATATTACCACTCATAGATTATCTAATTAAAGAATGAGCAATTGAAGAGTAACCAAGTTGCTGTGCTATGTTTAAGTTTACTGAACATAGTTAATTTACATACATTAACCTGATATTACGTTTTACAATAATTAAAAGAAAAAGAGTTGCGAGAATAGCTATTTAATAGCTATTACATTAATAGTGTTAAATATATTGTACATAAATATCTATTCTCGACCAGACTACTAGTTTTCTGGATAGTTATTATATTGTTTTAAGTATGTTTTTTCCATTTGCTTGCCTTGCTCTGAGAGGACAGGTTTAAATGCGATAGATCTGCAGCCATATTGGATGTTTCTGTGTCCTCATCTTATCAGCATTTCACATTTCCTTTGCATAATCAGGGTTCATTGACATGTTGGAGAAGAAGCAGAAGGTCTGTGAGATTGTTCAAACTGGAAAAAAGAAGAAAAATAAAATAAAGTACGCCACACATCAAAGACAGCAGTGACGGCTGCATGGAGCGCTTGCTGGTATGATCAAAATCCCATGCTTAAAATGCAGGGGAAAAAAGTTGCCCTCGAGGTTTAGGGAAGGAAAAGATGAGGAAAAAAAACAACTACACAATGAGAGTAGGAATAGCGATACATATTTTAAAAAATAATAAAACAAAAGCTTTAAAACTCGAGGCGAAGTGGAGCACCTTCAAAGCTTTCGGCTTACGCTTATTACAGCCGCTCGAAAACTGACCCCTGACTGTCAGAAAAAACCCAACGCTGAGTGAAAAACAGCTCAGCGTGGTACGGCTGCTGGAAACAATTATTCACACTTTTGTTGACTCATGTTACTTATTCCCTCTTGGACGGGAAGCTTCATATGTGTGCTGATAATGTGGCGGTGCGTGAGTTCCTGTGGCCTCTGAGATCCTTCATTTTAAAAGGCCACGGTGGGTTAAATACAGCAGGCGTCTGTCTCCAGCCACGAGGGATATTGCCAATACCCATCCACCACCGGATCTACCATTGTTCTAAGGTGGATAACGCTGAGCAGCATCACCCATTGGAAGGTTTCCTTCCTGCGTTTTTTTCCCCTTTCTACTTTTAATATGCCTTCAATTAAATGTATTGCCCCCCTTCCTGCTGAAAAAATACATGTTTCATTCATTTTGAGTCTTTTTTTAAGCATTTATGTATCCCCCTCAGATGAGATGGCCACGCTTCGGAAAACGTAAGTTGCTTTGCAAGATTTTTCCCTGAAATGTATAACTCGGAGTGGTTTTCAATGGGCAGTACTCATTAGTATGGACTTCACAACTGCTTGTGTTGCTTCTGATATGCAGAGTAAAAATGAACCCCCATCTAAAACCCACCCCTCCCCCCGCAGAGAGCAAAACCCGTTGTCCTTAAATAGCGCCCCGGGTGTCTCTTCTCCTCACTCTTCAAAGATTCATATAAATCAGGGATTGGCTTGTATTGCCGCTTAAATATACTCTGATAGCTGGCCGAGGCTGAGCTGTTCATTTTTTATGCTAGTTTCTTCCAGGGCAGCTGGATCACAGACAGAGAGGAATACTGACTTTAAGATCTTGTTAAAGAGGTGGTTTTTGGCCTAAATCTATGCAAATTACCATACTAGCACCAACTATATTTGATCAACCAAGACAAAAAAACCTTCAGACAACAAACATATATTGGCTATATAACTATATTTGGTGTCAGTATGATCATTTGTGATGCTACAAATTAATTTACCCTGAAAAGAATCTCGTAAGCCTCATCACACGCTGTTCTCAAACCATGCTGAAGTGTTCAGTAGTCTCTAGTAGATGTGTAGATGCTTTTCAAAGCCTATAAAAGATTCAAAAGGGGCTCCTGAGTGGTGAAACCGTCTGAGCACTGACCCTTAGCTGGAGAGCCAGAGTTCAGAGAGTCCTAGAGAGTGTAAGTGGCCTCGTTTTCTCTAAAAGGGGTTAATGTGCCTGCTTCTTCTCCTTCCATCTCTCAGCACGATGCTACATTTATTGCAGGATTTGTACATGAAAACAGATGTATAGATTTGTATTCTACACGTGTTCTAAGCTGTCCAGTGGTTAGCAGCTCTTTAAGATGCATCGAGTGAAATCTTGCCTGGCAGGAAGGATTGGACAAAATCTTTGCTCCAGTACAGCAACTGCTTATATAAGCCTATACATTTTTTGACACTTAGTTATAGTGACACCCCCCCAAACTGCATGTGCATGGCTCAAACCAAGCTAATTCATTAAGGGATCTCTAATAGCCATGCAGACAGGGTTAATGGCAAGGTATGATGTATGATGGCCTATACTGTAAAGCTGAAATATTTCAACTTAAGTTTGACCATAGTTTGATAAAAAGCAGGTAACAGTGATGCTTTTGGTGTGCCAAAACTAAAGTGAGACAATCAGATGGATTTTTCTCTATCTAGAGATAATGACTGAAAGGGAAAGCTGCAATTCAGAGCAGAATAATAAAACAAACCTGAAGGTGAGGAGAAAAAATGATTTAAACTGAGAAGGTCTTGCCCTTGCCCTTGGTGCTGGCTGGGCCTTTTTTTGCAGGGCATTGTCCCTGTTTTTTTTGTAAAAATTGACTAAACTGCAGAGCTAAAAATAAGCTTACACCCGAAAAATACACTGTAAAAATATATACTGTACAACAAGAGTCAAAATGGTGCCATACAAAACCTGTTAATTAACAGTGAAAAATATTTTCAGAAAAGATGGTTAAAATCTGATACGTGAATCAGCAGTTGTGGATTTAGTCCATTGTGGATTTTCAAACCTCCCACCTCTGAGTACAGCTGACTGTGACGTCACGGCGGTTACCAAGGGAACCAGACAACTGTACGGAAAGAACCACCGCTGTCCAGTGCCGCTCCAAACATAAACAACCAGCACGAGGATGAGGGGGCGTGGCATACGAGGCCAACTCTTAGATCTTTGTTTATTTTTTTATGTTTTGATTAAAAGACTAAATCTGCCACATTTTTTCATCCACTTAGCAACATACCACAAACCACAGCATTGTGCATTTAAAAATCATCCATTTAATATAACAGAACTAATGAAGGTTGACGGATTTACCTAATTTTAAACCAAAAGGACACACAGCAGCACAAAATAGTGCAAGGCGCTTGATCCATACCTTTCTATGCCTGTTCTCATGATTCCAAAAATCAAAGAACAGGTTATGTTGGGGTTATTTTATTAATGTTTTGGGTTTTTTTGTTTGTTTTATTCAAAAGCACTCATATTGCACGTCTAATGTATATTTAAAAAATCGACAGAGATTAATGGAATCTCTGTGAAATAACAGTAAACATAAGTTTTTTATCAATTTACAGACAATTTCTGTTAAATTGTAATACCACTGTTAAAATACAGGAGTAAATAGATCATTTACAGGCCTATAAATATAATTAAAAAACTTGAAATAATCTGTTAACTTTTACAATACTTTGGCTGTTAAAATAACATATTTTATACTGTGTAGTGTTAGCCAATTTATATATATATATATATA
>JBBKCR010000080.1:833325-846423 GCA_037577295.1 Ladigesia roloffi | reverse complement strand
TCTCTCTCTCTCTCTCTCTCTCTCTCTCTCTCTCTCTCTCTCTCTCTCTCTCTCTCTCTCTCTCTCTCTCTCCCTTCGTTTCCCAAATATGGGTGCCCCTCTGAGCCAGTTATGCAGTTGTTTGCATGTCAGAGAATCCAGCATAAAGCCCCTCCCCTCCTTTTATTCCCTGCTGGGTGCCTTCCATCCTCCATTTGCACTGGGAATGTTTACATGTTTACCTATTATGGTCTCCATGTTTCTTTTCCTCACAAATCCATCTCTCTACGTTGATTTCTTTTGAGACCTGTATCCACTTTTTTGGCCGCGGCTGCCGTGCAAGTCAAGAACGTTTTTGTTTTATTGTAACGGCCTGACCAGCGCCCCCTGGGGGCAGCCCTGTGTATGTTTGATGTGGCAATGTGAGGCGGCACATTCCTTCACATCAACTGGAAGAACGCAGCATTGAGGTTGTCAGAGCAAAAGCACACAACTCCAGCATGCTGCCGCACCTCCAGTTCACGTTTCCCCCCGTGTCGTGTGTCCACGTCTGGAGCGGACGGTTCACTCTGTGCATGACGTACTGTATGTGACGATGTCAGTCCGTAGCTTCTCCTCTGTTGAACCCTGATAGAACTGGACAGACGTGTCTTTTTGTATGTGTTTATGTGCTCCTTTTTGACCTCCCCATCAGACCCATCACTGCTAGCTACATGAACGGATCAATGAAAAAATTTATGATAACAGTAAAATGTAAATTGCTGTAAAGCTATGCTTCACCTTCAAATGCTATTTCATTGCTACTTTCCTATTTAACCCAGCCAGAAACAATGAAAAATGTGCAAATTAAAGTTATTAAATTTAAGTGATTTTTGAAAAAAATCATATATAAAATATCTGAATATAGTCTTTATATTGTTATTTACTTATTTATTTTTCCAGAAACATTTAACTAAGCAGTAAATTAATTTAATAATCAGACTTCCTTTGTTTTAGCATGGTTAAATATAAGCTAGTAGCTTAGCCTGCATTGCATATTTATTATTTTTTATTATTTTTAATTATTTTATTACTTTTTTATTAAAAAAAAAAAACATTTGATATTCTAAGATGTATGCTAAGAAGCATATTCACCAGCATTGCTTGTTTTGACATTGCTAGCTAGCTAAACTAGCATCATTGGCTCTTCCTCAAGAGATATTTCCTTGTTGGATTTGAAGCCAGTTAAGTCCTACAATCACATGCTTGAGAAGTACATGTCTCCCATTTGAGGTACATGAAGCTTCTCAGCATCTATTAAATTGTCGCTAGTGCAACAGACAGCTCAAAGTTCTTAGTTATGTTAGATGTTTTGCTAGATGCCTGCCTTGGCTACTAATAAATATAGCGAGGGAGATAGCCATCCCAACTTTTTAGGCTTTCTATTCAGTAATTACATGGAAAACAATGCAAAAATAGATACATTTGCATCCCCAACAGAAAATGCACTTCCCCACACTTTAATACACAATGCACACCGATGGGCATCTAAGTTAAAACTTTTGAGCTGCAGTTTCTGAAAGGCACCAGCTTATCTTATCTTATCTAACCTGGCAACACATTTGTGGGTGGAGCATAGTTCATTTGTCAATTCTGTTTTCCTTTCACTGATGGAGGTCAGTTTGCCGTATGAGTTGTTACCATTCCTTTTGTGCCCTTTCAGTTCGTCGGGTCCCGCCGCGCTTCTCCATCCCGCCCACGGACAGCGAGATAATGCCGGGGGGCAGCGTGAACATCACCTGCGTGGCAGTGGGGTCTCCCATGCCCTATGTAAAGTGGATGCTGGGGTCAGAGGACCTGACCCCGGAGGATGACATGCCGATTGGCCGAAATGTTCTGGAGCTGACCGACGTCCGCCAGTCGGCCAACTACACCTGCGTTGCCATGTCTACGCTGGGCGTCATTGAAGCAGTGGCACAGATTACTGTTAAAGGTGAGTTGAAAATACAGCAGACAAATGTGGAACAAACTGAACAGATAAATATCGCTTCTATTCCAAACTGCCCCTAAAATTAATAATGAATTTACCTTCTTTGGCTTCTTAGGCTTATTATTTGTAATTGCCATCAAAATAAAGCAAAAATTGCTATGTACATTATTATTATTATTATTATTATTATTATTATTATCATTATTTTAATGAATTTGATTCATAGCTCGTTCTAACACGTTCGAGACGTTATCGGGATTTACTTCTCTACAGAGGACACACTTCTGCAAACATTTATGTATGATCACTGTTTGACGACTGCACTGATGAAAAATAAAACATATGATCTATCCAAAAGTTATGGCACAAAATATATTTGAATCATAAATGTTTTCAGTGTTCCTTGTCAGTTGAGCACATAAATGCTAACTTATTTACACATAATTAAACACGATTGTGTGAAACAGACTGACACAACACTGCAGAACAGCACATAGAAACACTGTTCAAACTGTAGGCCGATGCATATCCTTTTAAATGAATAGTCCTTTAAAACTTGCACGGCTTGGGAGGTCGAGGATAAGCTGAAAACCCGATTCAGTCTGGATTGGGAACAAGGCTAAGTGGAGATGTTTAGTCTTTGCTGTCGGTAATACAGATGTGATAGGTTACCGACCATGCACATGCACACACACACACACATCTACAGCTTCACACACACACACCATTGCTACCAGACACAACAAAATGGAATTAATCACAATCTGTCCCTTAGCCAGCAGCCGCATTGACATTAATGTGAGACGGCCTCTATAGATAACGTTGTCAGAAGGTAGAACTTGCTCCCATTTCCCAGTGTGAAATTTGGGAACTTTTAAGCTCTGACAGTCACTGTACACATTTTTATCCTTGATGGATGCTTGCACAGGACGCCATTTTGAAATACCCAGTAGCATTACTGTTATAGTTACTATTATTACATGTTTTTTTAAATACATTAACTTTGGTGACACAGGAACACCAAACAAAGCTCAGAATGACACCGATCTGACACCAAACCGCAGGGGACTTAATGATAAGGGGCTGTTTTCCTGTATGATGATGATTAAACATCTCTTCTACTTCGGCTGGGATTCTAAGGGTTAATGACGTTTAATTTTCATGCTTTTTTGAAGCCCATTTCTGTTCGACAACAATTAATTGACCCGAGGACTGGAAATGTGGCGAAGGAAGTTGTGTTACTTTTCTCTTGCCAGGTTGTTTTGTCGGCTTGGGACGGTTCAGAGCCCGGAGAACATGAGGAGTAAATTAAAGATGTTAGATATGCACAATAACAGGTTAAAGCCGTAAATTACAAGTTGCTTGTACACAGGCACACTATGCGCAACTTCAGAAAAGACCTTGTCGTCCCGCTCCCTCTTTATCGGCCTGGTGCTGCCAAGGCTTTTAGGCCTTTCGCTGTATTACATTAGTCGCTAGCAGTGTTCCAGGGCGCTGCTTCGGTTCGGCTGTGGCGAAGCACGCTGACACGATAACCTTCAGCTAGCGTCCCTCAGGGGAACAAATACATGCTCCATGAATGCTAATAACTGTGTCATTCTGCAGCCCCTCTTTAGCCCACAGACACGCCACCGTTACACGATCTGCCACAGGCATTCCTTTTTGTCCAATTTTCTCTTTAAACCTCATTATAAACGCTTATTAATTTAAACAAATCAGCTTTCATAATTTATTTCTGGAGCTGGTGACTTGTCCTGTGCTTTTCTCGACTGCAGACAGCAGAACTAGCTGCATTCACAATGGCCTGTTGATCGTTCACTGTTAATTGCTTACTTATTAATTCATGTTTTCATGATTAACTTAATAATCAATTAATTCAACATAAGAAGCTAATTTGACCTGTTTTTTTTTTCTTTTTTATACACTTTAATTAACTACAGGCAAACTTAATTAAGCTTCCTCACATTTGTAAATGCATAATGTATACATTAAATATTGAAATCTTTGATTCGATCTTTATCTAACATTTTCTTTTTGTTTGTTTTTGTATAATATATCTTTACCTGTATAATGATATCTTCATTATATTACTTACATGGTTAGAACAAAGGGACCAGTAGAAATAATTAAACAGTCATTAAAAAAAAACCTTTATCATTATAATACTCCAGTTAAGAAGTAGCATTTGTTCTTTAATTTCCAACACATAGATTTCCCCTTTAGTTAATAAGGGGGAACAATAAAGTGCATCTACCTGTTTGTCTGCCTGTCTATCCATCCATCCATCCATCCATCTATCTGTCCATTCATCCATCCATCCAAGCATCCATCTATTTATCCATCCATCCATCATTAATCCATCCATCCATCCATCCATCCATCCATCCATCCATCCATCCATCCATCCATCCATCCATCCATCCATCCATCCTTTCATCCATTTATCCATTTGTCTTCAATTCATTCATCCATTCATCCATCAATCATTCATCTATCCATCCATTCATCCTTCTGTCTTCCATTCATCCATCCATTCATCCATCCATCATTCAACTATACATCCATCCATCCAACCATCCATCCATTCATTCATCCATCTATCATTAATCCATCCATACATCCATCCATCCTTTCATTCATTTATCCATTTGTCTTCCATTCATTCATCCATTCATCCATCAATCATTCATCTATCCATCCATTCATACTTCCATTGACCTATCTATACATCCGTCCATACACTCCTTTATCCAGTGCAACGACAAGAGATTACAGATATTGAGTTTTGGTGTCTGCTTTTTTGGTGCACAGAAATCAGCCAAATATGAAAAATGCTAACAAGATTAATAATATAAACCCATGCAGCAGCACATAACAATAATAATTTAGTTCATGTTTCCGTTGTTCAATTACAGTTATCATTATTGTTAAATTATTAAGTGGCCCAAGATCTTCAAAATTCTCAATTGACCTCTTTTTTTTCCAGCTTTACCAAAACCACCAGGAGTTCCAGTGGTAACAGAACGCACGGCAACGAGCATCACCCTCACCTGGGATTCTGGGAATCCAGAGCCAGTTTCCTATTACATCATCCTGCACAAGTCTAAATACTCCGATGACACATATAAGGAAATTGACGGTGTGGCTACCACTCGCTACAGTGTGGGCGGTCTGAGTCCGTACTCAGACTATGAATTCCGAGTGGTGGCTGTGAACAATATCGGCCGAGGACCAACTAGCGAAGCTATTGAAGCTAAAACGGCTGAGCAGGCGCCCAGTACCGCCCCCCGACAGGTCAGAGGTCGGATGCTAAGTGCTACTACGGCTATCATTCACTGGGAAGAACCCGAAGAAGCTAATGGACAGATCATGGGCTACAGAGTTTATTACACTATGGATCCAAGCCTGCACGTCAACCAGTGGGATAAACAGATCGTCCGGAACGCTAACTTCCTCACCATCCAGGGACTGACCCCCAATAAAACCTATTACATCAAAGTATTGGCCTACACCTCCGTAGGAGATGGACCACTATCCACAGACCTCCAAATCATCGCCAAGACTGGAGGTAAGAGTCTCTGCATGAATAACTGCATTATTTTTCTGCTCAATTTGTATTCATATAAAAATTTGCAAACATACATATAAAATTTGTGAAAACAATTATATTAGAACCAGTTTGTCTTTCAGTTTGCCTTTTCTTGGAAGCTATTGATGTACTAATTACATGTTTCTATTTCAAAAGTGTTCATTCCAATATAAATAACTCTACTAAATGCAGTTGATGTTTTTGGAACCTCTGCTCCATTGATTTTCTATTTGTAAATAAAATCTTTTTTAACAAACGTAAAATAAACACACAAATATTGAAACGTCAACATCTGGCCTATGTGAAAGATTTGGCTAACTTTAGTTTGTCTGGGTGATGTCTAATTATTTATTCATATATTTATAAATATCTGTGTTCAAATGAGCAAAATGAATAAAAATTACATTCTTGTTTCCCCACATGGGATAATTTGGCCAAACATTTGCAAACTATAGTAATATTACAATACTTATAAATTCGGTACTATATTTACATAAGAATTACATTTTTATTGTGTTGATGTATTGTGTTTTGATGTTTTTGCAGTAAAATATTTCATTAGGAACTGTTGGTTTCCTGTATTCAGTGCTAGTTGAAATGATGGACACATTTAAAATCACATAAATTCAGTGCAGCACCTCTGGCCAGGGTGTTTGGCTGTAGTCTTATTGAGTTGTTGGTTTTCTTGTCGTTTTTGTGGCCTTTTTTTAAAGCGAGGTTGTAAGACTGACACTCAAAAATTATGGGCCTTGTAAGAGAGCGATCAGGAACTCTATTGGCATTTTAAGTGCGGCTCTACATGTTCTCTCGCTCTCCCTTTCTCTCTCTCTCTCTCTCTCTCTCTCTCTCCCTCACTCACTCACACACACACCCTTGTTTCTCACTCATAATGACTCTCTCCATCTCTGACTAGCAGTGTAAACAACCATAATCTCGGAGAGCTCCCTAGTGTCAAATTATTCCAGCTCCCAGAACTGCGTCGGCGCTTTACAACAAGTAATGTTATAAAGTGGTTCAAACGAAATGAAAACACACTCTTGGCTGGGAAGTGAGAAGCGTTATTTACTCTTTGAGAATAATTCAAGAGCCTTGTATTTTTAACTCTGCTTTTTTGGTCAGTGTTATTGCCATTCTGACACTAAAGCCTTGAGATTTAATGAGTCAGAGTAGAAATTATGCACCACAAATGCAGGACTGTAGCTTGGGCGCTGGTTGTCAGAGATGTTGCGTCATGACGTGAACTGAGAATGTCTTTTCTATGTATTCTGTAGTCCCATCTCAACCAACAGACTTCAAAGCTGAAGCAAAATCTGAGACCAGCATCTTGCTGTCGTGGGTGGCTCCTCCACAGAGCGGACCAGACAATCAGATCACCGGATATGAGTTGCTTTACAAGAGGAAAGATGAGAAGGAAGAGGTGAGCTTCTACAGAAGGATAGTTTTCTGCCTATAGAACAAATTCAGTCCAGTTTCAGTTTACTGCCAGTATATAATAAGATATTCAGATGTAATGGATTACAAGGAGCAGTGTCCATTCATTTCAAACCTAATTAACAAGTGACACAAAACAAAATGAGAAAAACTGTATATGAAGACAATTCATTACTTTAGCAATTATTTGATTATTGCAGTTTGTGGTTAATTTGTGGAAAATGATATAGAATAGTATAAATACCCAATGAAACTAGGAGTTTTGCTCCTGGTGAGTCCAATATATAAGAAAAGAAATAAAATAAATGTATAAGATTCTATAGCAAGTGTAGGGGACAATATATTTGTTTAAAATAATAAACCTATGATGTCATCTGTATGTTCATTCTGACAGACTGTAATACGTTACAGGAAGTATAGGTCTTGTTTCTTTAAAAATGTTCTGTAATTCTCAGTTTGCTTAAAAATGAAGTTTGAATGATGGTGGCAGTAAAAAGAGGCAATGATGAACTGATGTTAATGTTAAAAAGTATTTCAATTTCTATCAACCATTGTTTACTATCTCTATGTAACTATTAATGACCTAGAATTAGCAGATTAAAATTGTAGCTGTAGGGCCATTAATAATTCTGTCGCTTCAATATGGGCCACTTTAAATTTGTGCTGTCACTACCCAGCTTTATTTTCAGAGGTTATCGTTTAAGTTATCGTCCAGTTTTCTCCAGCTTTGGAGTGACGGGTTTTGACAAATGCTGGTGAAATGTCATAAAACGAAAGTAAAGCATTGACAAAAATGAAAGTACTGAAGAACATCAAAAACCAGCTTCTGTCCTCTAGTGCCTAGTGTTTCCTCAAATTGTCAGTTGCTTTAGATAAAAATGTTTGGCAAAGAATGTAATGTGATGTAATAAAACCTCATGCCCCTGTAGCTTCCCTCTGTACCAATAGAAGAACCAATAACTTTCATAACTAATCTCAGTCATGCTATTAAGCACCCCTTGCACTGAAATATCCTCTTTTTTGCTCCTGCAGAAACGTGTTAGCTTTGAGTCCACCACCACCTACCTTCTGAAAGACCTGAGGCCCTTCACCACCTACACATTCCAGCTGGCAGCCCGCAGCAGACACGGAATTGGCGCTTACACCAACGAAATCTCGGCCGAAACTCCGCAGACACGTAGGTCCCTTTCCAGCTCCCCTATTGTCCCGTCCCACAGCCTGAGGGCCGATTCCATGTGCAAAACCCAAACAGCTACAACCCTTCCATTTTCTCTAGCGTTCTGAAGTCTAAAACCTGCTTGAGATCTCCCAAACATGAGGATCTTTAAGAAGGAAGCTTTGGAAAATGGAACGGTTTGAAAGACCCTTGGCCCAGGTTCCACTTTGAAGGTTGAACTGACCGCTTTGCCCTGTTTGGAAAAGAGAAGGAAAAATTGTTGCATGGGCATTGTTCACTGAAGCTGGTCAGGAAAGTCAATCGACAAGGTCACCTTTCTCAATACAAGCCCACTTCAATGCAGCGGGGGAGGAATTTCAAACTGTACAGTCTGGAGTTATTTATTATACTCTCCATTGCAAGAGTTTTCGACTCAAGGGCTAGTAATGCTGTGCCTTGACTTTTGACTTTCTTCGTCAACCACAATCCCCAATCCCCCCGTCCCCGTTTGCATTTGTGTTTTTTTTACAAAGACGCGGCAAAACGATACAATGGGCAGTGCGCTGTGGAAAGCACAAATGCAACTAGGAATATTTGAAGCAAAAGACAAGACAGACTTCCATTCACAATAGACCTCATATTTATCATTCATTTATTCAAACCAAGCAGTAAATGTGTGATTGGCAGGTTTATCAAAACGTCCCAAATTGAGCTTCAATTCCATTTAATGAACGGCCAACTCAATAAAAGCTCAGCCAATCAAAGAAAAGAAGCCAAGTTTCCAATTTGCAGTTCCACTTACTTGCTCTTTTTTTTTTTAAGAAAATTTGAATAAATGTGAGGTCTCTTGAAGTGATGAGGGTGTAGATCAGGTAAGTATGAGTCCAGAAAGCCATTCTCGCAGATGGTGGGAAGGAAACTTTGGGAGTGATTTTTGAGGGAGAACTTTGTGTCTGCATGTTGAAGTCTTTAGGCTTTTAAAAACGCCAGTCAAGTTTTCTTGGGATTGATCAGGCTTTTACCTCAAACCAACAGGCATCGGAAAGGTTGGTGAGCAATGCAACATTTTTTTTCAATTCCAGTATAGCTGAAACATCAACCTTTACTTATTTGGATTGATGGTAACTGCTTGGAGTAAAAAAGTTGGGTTTAACATAAAAAAATATATATATATATTTGATTTTAGGGTAGAATGTTCTTTGGTAGTTTTGAGGAAAGAGCCAGGAAATGAAGGTTCTAAAAGTAAGGCTCAGGGACATCAGCTAGCGAGTGACTAGATAGCTTTACCAAGGTAGGTTCTATGTTCAGAAGGCTTCTTTTTTTACCACAGTAGCCTCTCCATGCATACACTGTGTTTGTGAGTTTATTCTGTTGATCTCCACTGAAGAAGTCTTTGACATTTCTTGTCATTTTCCTTATTTGTGATACTTCATTTGCGTTGATTACCATTTACTTTGGAACTCTTATGTTTGGTCCTTGTGATTCATCCTCATTTTTTGTCCTTTTATGTTTCCCTTTTTTTCTTTTGTGTTTGTGTTGTTCATCATCACCATCCTCATCGTCATCATTCTCATCATCACCACTGCCATCACCATCCATTTCAATCACATTAAAAAAACAAAACGAAAAACAAACAAAAAATCCTGCTTCCACAACCCCCCTCTGAACCCCTTCCAATACAACCCAAACTACCAAAACTACCCATAAAAATCAAATGGCAACGCACCGCTCCTCCTGAAAACGATCCGCCATTCAGAGCCCTCAGCCCCGCCCGAGGAAGTCACTTGTTCTAGCCAAAGTTCCACCAACATTCTGGTAAGTTGGAAGCCACCACCCGTGGAGCTCCAAAACGGGATCCTTACCAAATACACGATTCAGTACTCTGCAATGGAAGGAGAGGACATGTCTATGCGGCTGATCTCGGAAATACCCCCGGAAAATTCCCAGTACCTCTTGGAAAACTTGGAAAAATGGACGGAATACCGAGTGACAGTGACCGCCCACACCGATGTCGGACCTGGGCCAGAAAGCTTGCCACAACTCATCCGAACAGAGGAGGATGGTATGTTTTTGCCATAAAAAAACGCTCTGAAACCTTTTGCTAATCTTCCCCCCATCACTCAAATTCTTCTGGCTTCACAATCCTGCTTTTGACAGACTTTTGTCCAAGCAACCTTTTAAATTCCCTTCCTCTCCCCCCTTTGTTTGACTCTTAAAAAATGAAATTCTTACCCATAGATTAATCCTACTAACCTGGATTTTTTGTTATGGTTCTGCTCTCTGCACTCTCATTTTAACCACTTTTTAATATTTTTAAAATTTTTTCCCTATTTTGCTATTTTTCTGGCATTAAAGTTCGAACAATGACATGGTGTTTTGTTTCCATGTACCTCAGGGCTAAAACTTCCACCAGTCCCCTGTCTCTTTTGAATTTTTTTGAACATTTATGTATTTTTAAGTAAAAAATACACTAATGAAAGTATAATGAAGCAGTTGATGCTTTGCTGATCCGCTCATTTTTTGGAAACCTTTTTTTTTTTTTTTTGCTGAACAGAAAATAAATAAATGGACAGTGGGAAACACCAAAAATACAGGAAGTCTTTTTTTTCACCAATGGCCCATATAACATTTTTCTTTTTCAATTTTGTATTTATTTTTTTCTATGCATCCTAGCCAAACTCTTTCTGGGTGCTTCAAAGTTCTGAAGGACCCTCTTTGGCTCCTCTTTTTGTATACTTTTCCATATTTTGAATCCACAAAATCCATTTTTTATGTCTGGCAAAAAATTAGGTCACTTATGCGACCTTTTTTTGGGGGTTGGTTTTTTTTTTTTTTTTTTTTTTTTTTTGGTTTTAAATTTTTACTTGCCATTGTTGAAGTATTAGTGTCATGCACTTGTTAACAGTATGCTGCTACCCTTTTGTAGATTTTTAAACCACTCCATCATTTTGCTGGCGGGAGTTTCCGATCAGGGTGGAGGGATCCGCTGCAATGTTGACGTTTTTTGTTTTTTTTATCCCATGATTCCTTCAGTGCCCAGCGGCCCGCCTCGTAAAGTCGAGGTGGAGGCTGTCAACTCCTCATCTGTTAAAGTGATGTGGCGATCCCCAGTGCCCAACAGACAACATGGGCAAATTCGTGGCTACCAGGTGCATTATGTCAGGATGTTTAATGGGGAACCAATGGGCAACCCTGTCATCAAGGACATCCTGATTGATGATGCTCAGGTAAGCATGCACCTGCACACCTCACCGCATAACAGGTGATTTCTTTCAGAGCTTTGACCAATATGGTGCTAAAAGCTACAATTCTTATCAAATGTTTGAGTGCCACTAGCTTTTCATCTAGTAAGGACTAATATTGACATCATATATTTATCAGTGAGTCCCTATTAGATCTATATTGGATCTATAACTATTAGATCTATATTGGCCAAACCAATCTGATTGTAGAACAGCATTTGAAATCCAGTTCTTACAAAAGCTACCATATATGTTGGATCATTTTTACTCTTAAATGGTCACTGGCAATGCTACGTGCATAAAAATAAAATAAAAAACAGCAGAACCACCGTACACTGCGCTGACGCACACAGGTATATGCAACTTTACAAAACTCTACTCACTCACAAGGCCACTCATCAACCTGCTCTTTTTAAAAAGAGTATTAAAGCTAAATACACCCAGAGCATTAGCACACAGCTACTATGTACTGTCTCAGTCTATGCAAGGAGTGCTGTCTTAATCCTAAAAATGAAAAACAGTGGGGAAAAATAAGATCACTGCTCCATTCTAGGTGTAACCCATGTCTATAGTCATATATTTTGCACATTAATTGTACTTAATATACTAAATTAAACTAAAAATGAATAAATAGATACAACTATATAGAGTAAAAGGTGTTTGTATGTACACTAAATGAATTTGTTCCTTGTGGAAGTTCAGTATTACTGTAGTTTCCATGAGAAACCTGGTTTTATTCAATGAGTCCTTCATTAAATTAAATCAGGAGCTGCTGATGGATTTTCACAAATGGCTGGAGGAACCTAAGAAGAATCAGAACAGAACGGAGTCTTGATACTTTTTAATGCTCTCTTGTTTGTTTGTATTTATTCTAATGTTAACTTAGAAAAAAGGCTTTAAACGATTTGTTTTGATGCCTTTTACGTAAAACAGGGCCCAACTCCAGTCCTGGAGATCTGATGTCCCACACAGTTTGATAATTTATCTGCTCAAACACACCTGGTTTAGTTAACTTGCTTTTTTTTGCCAGATTTAATGAGTGTGTCTAGGGAGGGGAACTTAAAACTGTCCTGGACACCAGCCCTACAGGAACCCCTGCTGTTCCCAGCTGGAAAGGATGAAATGGATAATGGATATTGAAACCCTCCCCCAACCCCCCAGTTCCTCATCTTAGACCAATATGGTTAATAATAGTAGGGACATTAACTCCAATGAACTTTTTCCATCTCACATGGCATGTACATGATTATACGGCTTTAAATGAGAAAGTGGGGATGGTGATGAAATCTGCCTCCCTGGCCACACAGCAGTCTAGAGGAGTTTCTGCAGGTTTTTCTGTGGAATTTTCACCATCTAACATTAATGCTAACATAATGGAGTCTATTCATCATGACTTACAAATTGTCATCTTGCAATATTATACTGCAAAAAATGCTCTTAGTACAGTGAAATGATCTCAGATCTAGCCTAAATAACTTAGCTTTCTCATAATGGGATTCCTGCTATAATATTTAAAATGTTTATTTACCAAATTGCTTTGTTTCAAGTCATTTTAGGGACATTTACAGTCAACTACAAAATACCACCCTTCCAGATGGAATACAAAATGAGTTCCTTTAGAGCAATGCGTCCCTTGTATGAGATGTCTCCTAAACGGTGGAGGTAGCTCAGTGGGTAGGACACTTGCCTCTGGACCATGAGGTTCTGGGTTCGAATCCTACCCCCAGCACCA
>JBBKCR010000080.1:823203-833225 GCA_037577295.1 Ladigesia roloffi | reverse complement strand
CCCCAGCACCACCACTGGGTCCCTGAGCAAGACCCTTAACCCCAAGTTGTTCCAGGGAGACTGTCCCCTGTAGTTAGGGAATGGAAGACGCTTTGGATAAAAGGTGTCTGCTAAATGCCGTAAATGTAAATGTACACTGGATCGCACATGTCAAAAACTGGTCGCTGATAAATGTGTGTGGATTTTGATTTGATTTAGATACATCCAAATTTTACAAATTGTGGTACTAGATACAGTCTATTAAGCCATGTATCTTAATAAAGTCCCGGGGCCTTTGGAAGATAACCAGCCCTAAAACATCACAGATCTCCCACCATTTATAATCATTTATCACACCAAGATTACTTTACCCTAAAGTTTAGTTGCGTCTAGCAAACTTAAGGCCTTTACGTTCATGGTTACATGAAAAAATATTTTATCTGGCCTGTCTTCTGAAACATTTTGTAACATAGTGGTAAAGTGTAACAGAATTCTCTAGTTTCTACAGATATCCTGTAACTCTTGTAGAAATGTGTGTTTATTTTACTGTACATGTGGATGAGAATGTCACATGGTAGGTTCCAGGCAGGATCCAGCATTTAGATGTTTCTTATAACTATTTTTGCCTCTTTTCGTTTGTCTATTCTTCATGTTAATTAATGGCTAAGGGAATGGGCTGCCAGTGGCCTAGTGTGTAAGAGATCAGGGGCTGAACCCTACCTTCAGCAAAACCACCACTGGATTCCAGAGCAAAACCCTTAACCCCCTTTGGATAAAAGCATCTAAAAAATGCCCTAAATGTAAATTTGGCCTCTGTGTCACCTCATATTTGTACCCCAATGAAAGATCTCAATCATCTATTATTTCCAATGGTGCCAACAATTATGTGGTTGACTGTAAAGTGAAAAAATTGCTTGAAAGAAGCAACACTTGAACTAAAATGATTATTTTTTCATTATGAGAAATTTTAGGTATATGACTTTTATATTTAATTTCATTTGCCAGGAGCTTTTTTTGCAGCTTTGCTGTTTTTCCCAACAGGGGCTAATTAGCTTATTGTGTATGTACGTTTGTCCCGTTTCCCCGAACCCTATCTCTGCACGTGTGTATTTGTCTGTGGTAACTTAGCTTGTAACTTAGTTTCTGTTGTTTTTCTCCCTTATCTTCCAACCCCTCACATCTAAAACAGTGGGAGTATGATGATTCGACTGAATATGTAAGTAAAGATGAAAGTGTGTCTGAGAGTAAATCCTGTTTACTCCCACACCTCTTTACAACTAAAGAGGTGTGTGTGTGTGTGTGTGTGTATATGTTTGTGTCTTTAACATTAACATCATTCAGACAAAAGCTAGCTCAAAGGCATGTGTAGAAGCATAGATAATGTGTTTTTATTAGTGTTCTGATTTATTGCAGTGAATGAAATGGTTTGCTCCGGGTAGATACGGAATCAGTAAAACACAGAATACCCTCAAACTACCCAAATCATCAGGGTGGCTTACTGCAGTTTTTTTTTTAATCTGATTTATTTCTTGCTGTTAGGTCAGAATCATATTTCTACATTTTTGTAAAGAACACTTGTAATTATAAAGAAAATGTAAATAAATTATAAAAATGCACTCTAATTATTCATTTAGATGTTATTTTGTCAGAGGTTTTGAGTTAAATAATGAAATGTTGGTGATTTGTAGGTGAAGTTTTGTGACAATACATACATTCAAATGCAAAAGTTTGCTAAATCCGCAAATCTTTGTGTCTGTGCAGTAGCTACATCATTATTCACACACAAAAACCTGTAATTTGACCATGGGTGGCACATTATATCAGAGTGTTTATGTGCCTCAGTTGGTTCTTAGAGTAACTGTTATTACTGACTCACACAGCGTTGATGCAAATCCCATTCAATCTAGCATCAATTGTTTACAGATGCTACACAATGCAGGCTGTACTTGGTGATGCCACCAAGAGAGCACACTTGGCCTCGCTCTATCTGGGGGTGATTATGGTAATCCTCCCTCTCCCCCATCACTGGCTGCAGTTAGTTGCAGATACGTTGAGCTGTCTGTTCAATCAAACTTATATTTATGTTGCAATTTTCATGCAAAGTCAGTGATTTACAAACTCCATCACTGATACCATAATGCCTGGTATCCAGGGATCAGTCAGTTTGTTGGAGCTTTTACTCCAGCTTAATTGTGTGACCTTTCTCACACACATATGGAATATCATTTAAAATTTACTAGACACTTTAATTTGAAGTATTGCAACAGATCAATCAGTGCTATCACTATGAAACACAATGTACATACATTATGCTTAACTCTACCTTAATTTAGCCCTGAAAATATGCCAAACACCTTGATTTTAATTAAGTGCCCATTAATTTGTAAACCGTCCCCTTAATTTTACCTTAAAAGTGATTTAAGGTATGAATGTGAAACCTTTTAATCCTAAATATATGGCATTTTCTTCAGAAGGCTCAGTTATTTAAGGGATAAATTTTAAAAATAAGTGAAAAATTCAGTAGTTTTACCCCTTAATCAGACTTAATCTGTGCACGTTTCCACTTAATTTTCTTTACTTTTCTGGAACTTTAAGGTTATATTAAGGGGTAAAATGAAGGGGTTTTGTTTCGTAGTGTATACAGTTTGTATTATTCTCAATGGGATTTTTGTCAGGTTAAAAAAAAGAAATTGATGTGTGGCGCGTTTTGAGTAGCACAATTTTGATTATGCATCAAAGTGTTTCATCAGGGATTTAAAGCGGTGGTGTCTTTTTTGCCTCAGGAAATGGTCCTGACTGATTTGCAGGCAGAGACCACATACTCGGTCACAGTGGCCGCCTACACCACAAAGGGTGACGGAGCTCGCAGTAAAGCAAAGCTGGTCACCACCATGGGCGCAGGTAGGAGTCTTTCAGCTCACGCTAATCTCTCTGCTTTTGCTTTTATAAACTGGGGTAAAAAGAAATAAAAAAAGGACAGCATGCCGTGCGACAGCACGCCAGCCGTACGAAACCTTTCCCCCCTTCAGCTATTAAGAGTCAATGCAAGTAATTGCCCTTTCAATTATGACAGCGATTGTAATTCTGCACACTTACCGATTTGACTTTGAAATGCTGGCAGGGGTTAAGGAAATAATAGAGAAATGTGTCAGGGATGTGGGGAAAAAATGACTTTAACAAATGAGCAGAATGCTTTATAACCTCTTTATTTTTTCACGGAAAGATGTGAAATATACAATTGGTCTGACCCTTTGCTGTTGTACCACTAACAGCAATTATTATTCAGATCTCTAAAAGATTCAGAATTTATCCCAGCTTTTAGCCTCAACTGATATGGAATGAGACTTACTAAGTTATATAGGTGTTTTATTGTGTAGGTGTTGTGTAAATGTGCAAATGTTACCCTGTATTATAGCATTTGTAGGTTTATGTGATACATGTGTTAGCATTTCTTGACCAGTGATGCTTGTAGAATACGTTTTATAGTGGTTTATTTAGGTCTATATCAAAAACATGTGTATGTATCATTGTCATGTATAGCCTCTGTATGTGTAATAAACTGCAGTTACCTTAAGTGTAAATTCACGTAACAAGAATTTAGTCCAAGTAATTTATGTTGGCCCATTCACCATCACATGTTAATGCAGTTTCAATTATTTTTAAACAGCAAAACAGCAAAATGATTTTTTTTATGATTAATATGCAAACAAATATAATGTTTATATTCATATTAATGCATAAAGATTTAATGTAATTGTCTTCCTTACCATCTGATCTCATCACCATTACCTTTTGCTTTACCTTTGTCAGTCCCAGAGAAACCTCGTCTGATGGTTAGTCCCACTAACATGGGCACCGCCTTACTGCAGTGGCACCCTCCCCCGAATACGCATGGCCCTCTGCAGGGCTACCGGCTCCGTTTCGGACGCAAAGACGTGGAGCCCCTTACGGTCATAGAATTCCCTGAACGTGAGAACCACTACACTACCAAAGAAATCCACAAAGGGGCATCATACATTTTCCGTCTTTCTGCTCGCAACAAGGTGGGCTTTGGTGAGGAAACAGTAAAGGAGATCAGTACCACTGAGGACACCCCCTCCGGTTTCCCACAAGGAATCGTAGCTGAAAGTGCCACCACCACCACCATTCAGGTCAGCTGGCAGCCTGTGTTGCTAGCGGAGCGTAATGGGGTCATTGTCAAGTACGCCCTTCAGTACAAAGACATCAACAGTCCTCGGAGTCCCTCCGAACTTTTCATCGCTGCTCCGGAGTCCACCGTAATCCTGGATGGCCTTAAAGCAGACACTACTTACGATATCAAAATGTGTGCCTTCACCAGCAAGGGTCCCGGGCCTTATAGCCCTAGCATCCAGTTCAGAACGCAACCTCTGGATCAAGGTAGGAGGCCCATCCCAACCCTTCCAAACCCCCTCTCAAATCAACCTTCGACCAACCAGCCTCTTCCTCCGACCTTGCTCAACCTTACCCCCAACAATCTACAAACAAGTGGCGGTTTCCCGAAGCTAGCATTTCCAGGATTAGCCTGGGGCTAGCCTGTGGTTATCCCCAATTGTTGCTTCCTCATGTGAAATATTAGCTAGCGTCTCCAAATGGAAAGCCTATCAATTGGTAAGCAATGGTAACTACCGGGTTAAGAAAGGTAAGACAAAGGTATTGGGCTAGCCCTCTTAAGCCGTGAGGTAGAAGAGAAAAATGTTACCCAAGGTAAGGCCCTATTGTTTGGCCACTCCTCTAAAGGGAGTAGACAGTAGAGGAAGGTTCTGTTTTGACAATGTATGTCTAAATCATCTGCTCCACCTTTCTTTTAGCAGTGTTTGCAAAAAATTTTCACGTGAAAGTTGCCATGAAGACCTCAGTGCTGCTGACTTGGGAGATCCCGGAAAACTACAACCCTGCACAGCCATTCACAGTAAGGGAATTCGCCAAAATCTACTTTGGCTAGGTGATGGACTAAAGATGAGATGCCATTAGGGGAACAATTTGAACAATTTGATGCAGTTACTGAGGTGAAAGGGTCTTAAAGCTTACAAGCTTGCATGGTGATTTTAGCTTTGTGCCAATTCTGTATGTATTGTTTTGCTAATATGAGGCCTTAAGACTGTTTGGAAATGGGTCTCAGCAAATCTCTCTTAGTTCACTTAGCATATTATTTGATAACTACACATCAACAATCTGTCTCTGAAATAGAGACAGATTGAAATAAATAGTTTTGTTTCCTGAGTGAAGACATATAGTCACTCTATCTGAGAGCTTGGTAAAAAAGTCTGTCAGACAAATTGAATAAACATTTAGTGCTGATTTTAGTTGCTAAGATATAATTATCTGCAATGTATGGTAACGTGCAGTGATTAACCTCATCTTTACCACTGTAGATCCTCTATGATAATGGCCAAAGTGTGGAAGTGGATGGGAAACTGACTCAGAAGCTGATCATCAACCTGCAGCCAGAAACGCAGTATTCCTTCCTCCTGACCAACCGCGGGAACAGTGCTGGCGGTCTGCAGCACCGCGTTTCTACCATGACCGCCCCGGACATCCTGCGCACCAAACCTAACACAATCGGCAAGACCAACTCTGATGGCATGGTGACCGTGCAATTGCCCTCTGTGCAGACCACAGAGAAAGTCAAGTGAGTGAGACTAGTAGTCTACAGTAGAGATCAATACACCTCTTTAAAGACTTATTTTTGTTTGGTTTGGCTTTCCTGATTCACATTATAGGCTTATTAATTTAAGAAGTTGTCTAAAATTCACACGTAAACAGTCTTCAGACTGGGGTTGGTGTGGTCCATTGTAGAACCATTTAGACTCTTCTCAGTGCTGGTGAATAAAAGCATTGGTTGAGTCTACAGTTAAAAAATAACCCTTTTCTTTATTCTCCAAAGCCACCAGTGAACCTCCATGAGTCTTTACATTGAAAGTTAATGGTGGTTTAATAGCATCTAATTAAATTAGATTTCCTTTGGAATGATTTTGCCTCCTGGTATGTATCCATGAATGGGTTTCGGTTTTAGAAAAAAAGCTTCTGGTAAACAATGCATAAGGGGTCAGTCAAAGCTTTAGTATCCATTTAATGTAAGAACTGTCTGTGGGAGATATTAGATGCAGATGTCTGATGCAAGTCACCACCACTGAATAATTTAACCGTTTCACTCTAAGACCACTCTGAATTGGTCTCCATGAGTCTTTTAACCATTTAATTATGCTAAAATTGAAAAAAAAAATTCCATTTAAGTAATCTGTTACAGATTTTTTTTTGGCCATGCCATGAGAGAGGGTTTTGTCTATATTTTGTGATTTGCTATAGGACACAGGCTAATTGTGAATGTAAATGAATGTTTGAGGGCATATATATCAACCAATCCATACAAGAATATGTAATTAAATCAATTACTATATATTTTTGTAATATTCTCTGTGTTTAAAAATGTAAAATAGGAGAAAGCTGCTCAGTGGTTTATCTGGCTAGGCAGTTGGGAGCAGCTTAGCATCTCCCTCTGTCTGTCCAACTTCTTCTTCCCACCTTGCTCTTTCTCTTTCTCTCTCTCTCTCTCTCTCTCTCTCTCTCTCTCTCTCTCTCTCTCTCTCTCTCTCTCTTTATGCTTGTCTCTCGCTCTCTGGCTCTTTTTTCTTTTTTCTTTGATCCCTCCACACTTTTCTCACTGCCAGGACTTAAGCTAATTAGCCAGCCATTAGCCTCCCTCACTGAACCACTCTGCCTTGCTGGCTAGTGCCGGCAGTGTTTTGTCCAACCCTGTTTCCCTATCCCTGGCATAGCCTTTATCTCCCACTCTCTGCCCTGTTGGTGGGGAAACCCCTCTCATCTCCACAAGACAGCAGGCCAAGCCAGAACCCCCCCTTCTGTCCTTCCAGAAAGTAGCCGAGGGTTAGTGTAAGGCTAACTGCGCTAATCGCTCTTCAGTGAGATCTAAGCCTGCAAGAATAGTGTAACAAATGCAGGGCCCTGTGTTGGGCTGTCGATGACATATTCCCGCCTTTTTAATTTGCACTTTCTGTTGTCTTTTATCGAACGCAGCTGTTTAATCCAGTGTGGTTTGAAGTGGACCCGGAAAAACCTTATGCATATTGATTGGCTAATCACGGCAGACGCTGTGTTTCTTTAAAGGGCCTTGGTAGATAAAGAAAAGAGGAGCCTGGTCGTGCCTAAACTGAATTGTTTATTTAGAATGAAAGCGGCAAGGAAAGAAAGGTTTGTCTTGGGAGGAAAACAAGATAAACTTTAATGTAAATCTAAAGGTCATTGCTTAATTGAGATTTTCTGTCCATAGGGGATACTACATTGTGGTGGTTCCTCTGAAGAAGCAGCGCACAGGGAAATTCGCCAAACCCTGGGACAATCCAGACGAGATGAACCTGGAGGAGGTTTGTACACACTTTACTAATACATTTTTACAAAAATATGATAGTGTTCCTCATTATTAAAACCATCAGAACAATTAAACAGATGTAACTTTATATTTATAAGGCTGTATTGTGTTCACAAAAGTGAAGTGATCTCCAGTTTCCATCTCCAACTCAGTTCCAGTCAGTTCCAGTGACTATAAAATAAATGAATACAATGTGTTTTATTCTCGCCGTTTGGGCTAGAGAGCTCTGTAGCTCTGTTTGGCAGGATTGATATAGATTATAAGCGTTTGTTGACATTGTTACATTTCAGTTATAGGAACATTGATAGTTTTAGTGAAATATTGGCATTTGTAAAAAAGCCAATCATGCTGTAAGGTTGCCCGTAAATCTATATAACGTACAAGAGAGGATATAGGAGACTCTATGGCTCTAAGTAAAATGCATCAAGGTTTCATCGAAACAAGCTGGAGTGATATCAAATCTCCAATCTGAGCATCAGTGACAATGACAACGAAACGGGGAAGTGTTGGGCTGCCGCAGAATGGCCATTCAGGCTGGCTTTAGGAGAGAGAGAGAGAGAGAGAGAGAGAGAGACTACAGTGCTCTTAGTCCAGTCATTCCGTCATTCCGCCTCTGCTGCCCACATTCTGGAGAGCAGCAAGCGCGGAGCCACATTCATATGCAAATGGGCCCTGATAGGCTAATGGATGCAGCGCTAGCGCTAACACCATAATGTGCTGCCTCTTCTTTTGAAGTGCAGACACTGATGATTAAGAGAGGCCCCCCAAAAAAGAGAAAGAGACAGGAAATTTTATCGCTGTTGCACATTGCGCCCACCGTGTCACATTATTCTTTATTCAAAGTAAATATTTGATGTGCTTTTTACATTCCGAAGAAGCTTCGAAGCTTTAGACACGGTGGTGAAAATGTAAGAGAAGGCGTGGGAACTGTTAGCGTCTGACGTCACGTGGCAAGAACCTGAACTGGAAACTGCTTATGTTAGTGGTTCGTTATTGTACAATATTCTGAGTATGTTACTGCATGTAAAGTAACACTTAAACCCCGCTACATAATACTGACATAACCATGCCATCAGCATGTCATAGCAGATGACATACACAGCCAAATTGCCCTTTAATATAATGTACTAAATGTTATGTAGCATCTACATAAACCCTTTAATAGCAATTGACACAAACCTACATTCATATTTATAAAGGCTTAGACCAAGGCTTAGTCAATTTCAGTCCAGAAAAATTAGCTGGAAAAAGCTTTTATAACTCCTTATGAAAAGAATTGTTTTAGGCACATGTGAAAATATTATTTAAATACTGTTCAGATGGGTGTTTTTCCATTTTAATAGAAAAAACAAAATGACGAAACACTAATAGCTTTCTTCTGCACAAAGTGATGTTGGTTTGACTCAGTCAGTCCTTCATTAAATTAAATCAAGAGCTGCTGTTTTACAATCCAAACAGTGGCTGGAGGAACCGATGAGGAATCTGGAACCGAACCTGTGTTCTCCTCACCAGCTCATGCATTATATTTTACAAACAAAACAAATCCTGATACTTTTACTGAAAGACGCTTTATCACATGTTGAGAACAATGACAGTTTGCAGATGTGCCTAAGAATAAGTAGGTTTATATCAGGTCTTAATAGCTTGGAAGGTGCCTTATGATCACTGTCTAATATTTACCAACATAAATATGTCACAATTTTACCAGTCATCTTTACCAGCAGTTTAAAGATGACACTGTTATTATCGTATTTTTTGGCGTAAAAGATGCTCCGGAATATAAGACGCACCCAATTTTAAAGGAGGAAAATCTAGAAAAAAACCTTTTGTCCACTCTAGATTTCATTTACATTAGAGCCCAGATCGGGCCCCAAAAAACCGACATGACCCAAACCCGTGAACTTGTGTCTGAAACCAGCCCGGCCGGCAAATTGACTGGAATTATTAAAATTTTATATATGGGTCGTTATAACACACGCCCTGAGCTGTGGCGGCATTTATAAACTCAGACCCCGCTCTGCTGGAGCTCCGAGCAACTCAAACGCTGCATCACGGCCCGGTCTCACCCGAGGGTGGAGGCAGGCAATATCGGGCCGGGTTCGAGCTCGAGCAGAGAATCTAAAGTCTAACTCACAGTGCCGCACAATGGCCGAAGGTCTTGGGACGTAACATCTTTCAACTCTAAAGTCGAGCGTCCTTTACTTTTTTCTCCCCTCCCTCTCACACAGGAAATAACGTCTCGTCTTGTTTTAGTCAACGGAAATGAAGAGACACTTTAGCACAGTTTTATATTGTAAACCACATTTAGTCTCATGCTTATTAGTCAACAAAAAACATTATAGATTTTGTTTCGTTATCGTCACATGACCAGCATTAACGTCGCGTCTCGTCTTGTTTTTGTCACGTAAAAAATGTTCATTGACGAAGATATTTCGTCATAATTTGGATGATAACAACACTAGTTGACATGGTGCCTGGGCAGCGCGTGGTTAGACTGTCGGGATGGGGGAGCAGGCGTACTATAGGAGGGAGAGGGAACCCTGAACACACACAGCCCGGCCGTGCAGGGAGGGACAGAGACGTTTCCACAGCCTGCAGTACACACCACAAATCCAGCCTGCAGCAAACACAGCAT
>JBBKCR010000080.1:802984-816204 GCA_037577295.1 Ladigesia roloffi | reverse complement strand
AACAAAATACATTTTCATTTAGACTATATATCGCACCTAAAAATAAAATGAACTGAACTTTGAACTAGTTCAAATTTAAAATTGTGAGCTATGAATGTGAGCAGTTCACTTTGAGCATGTGTGAACTGAACTTTGAACTAGTTCATGAAAAGTGTGAACTTGCACAACACTGATGTTTGTGAATACCAGTCCTATACTATTTGAGTTTCAGTACATTTTTCAGCTTTACTAAGTCATGATGTGTTCTAAACCCCATCCACGAGGCTGCTCCATCTTAATGAAGAGCTGGATGTGGTTTGAATGTGTTAAGAGAAGTTTTAAGTGACGTATTTTATTGGAAGCTATCTGGGATATTTGGGTGACTAGTGAGACTGAATTTTTCTTAGTTAACCCTTTAAGCGCAATACTGGAAAAACAATACTGGATTTTTACATCAATATTTCAAACCCTTGTGGGTTAAAAGGGGTTAAAGACAGAGACTTATTGTAAATTAGAAAAATTTTGGGCATGACCTAAAGTTTATATAGGGTATAGATATTCTCATCTCATTTACATATTATGACATCATGAAGTGGTAGACATCTTACATTTCATTATATTCAGGAAACAGCTGATATTGAACTGATGTTTAGAATTTTTTTTTTTTTTTTTTACCTTTTGTCTTTTTATCCTCATTCATTATGATCTGGAAAGAGGAAACCAACAATAAAACAGAAGAAAGTAGTAAAATATTGCTATATTATCATATCAAGGCGTCATCATGACTGAAACAGTAATGTAGCATTTGTGTTCCTTAACACTAGTTGGCAGACATGTAGTAATTTGATTCAAGACGAAATTTTTGAGCAGTGAGAGAGTGGACTTCTGTTTTCAGTGTGAAAGTATGTGGGAT
The DNA here is from genome assembly GCA_037577295.1 of Ladigesia roloffi. Lineage (NCBI taxonomy): Eukaryota > Metazoa > Chordata > Actinopteri > Characiformes > Alestidae > Ladigesia > Ladigesia roloffi. Next base: position 815,312 of record JBBKCR010000080.1, on the reverse strand, counting down.
TTTTTAGGGAAGAAAATGCCAAATGGCTGAGAAAAAGTTGTCCATTGATGATGCCCTGTGAATTATTTTCGCTGGTTCTGAATCTGAAGGGGAAGATTTGCTTTTTGTACCGGGAGACACGCGAGAAAATCTTCCCCTTCAGATTCAGAATCGGCGAATATCATTCGCAGGACATAATCAACAGACAACTTTTTATTAGCCATTTGGTGTTTTTTTTTGTCCTGTTATCTAAAATCCCACATGCTTTCATGCACTGAGAACAGAAGGGCACAGTGAGTCGGCTCCCTTGTCAATGACAGAAGGCTCATTTCAACCAATATTTACTCAAAACTTTGAATTGGATGATGGCAATATTTTCATCTTGAATCAAAGTACTACATGTCTGCTAACTAGTGGTAGTGAATACATATGCTACATTACATGAGATTTGTAAATACAGTCTGTTTTAGTCATGAAAACGTCTTTTCGCAATTCTGTGACTTTGGCGCTTAAAGGGTTAAGTTAGCTGCACAGCTGCAGTTCTAAACTTAAAGCAACACTTTGGCAATTTAAATGTCTTTGCTGCTTAAGTGGAAAATCGGGTACCATTCATTTTTGACTGAACTCTTCCTTTAGGTAGAAGTAATGAGCCATCTGTAACTAATGCTAATGCATTTCTGTTTTTGCATGGATTATTATGTAAATCCTGCCATATGGCTAGATATCATAGTCTTATCATTATGCCGTTATTTAATAAAGCAGGATCGTTGTGATCCTGTCCTGTATAGAATAGCATACTGAGCTTTCATTTATTTAGACTTACACCATTAGTCATAGGCTTTCTGCCGAGCTGATTGTGGAAGCGTAAACTGATCTGAAAACAATGTGCCATCTTTGCTATGCCTAGTCACAGGCGGCATCTGGAGAAAATCACAAATCAAGCATTTTCTGCAGGTGCCAGCCTGCTACAATCTATCCACAAAGATTTTTTGTTCTCACAGCATGAGAAGGTTTTGTAGGCCCTTCTGCATTTTTTTTGCTAGTTTTTCAAATCTCAATCACAGAGTTTTGGTGAAACACAGCTGATTATCGGAAGGGATGGGTTTATCTGAAGACTTCATCTAATTTTCAAAGCTTTCCCCTTTACCACAAATGTAGCATTTTTCTACTAGCTTGGCAAAGAAGGCTTGCTGCTAATACATTGGTTAGCTATGCTAGCATACATTGTCGTAAACAAAATAAGCAAGTGTTTTGGGGATTACAGAACATCTCCAAAAAGTTTGAGGGGAATTCTGTATGATTTAATTATTAAAATAGCAATATTTCTACTTGTTTGCTGTTAAACTAAAGAAGCAACCATCAGACACCAAACCTCTCTTGGTTGACCGACTATTTTTAGGGTGCATTTTTTTTTTAATGCGATTTAAAGTAGGCCTAGAGCAAGTTCATGGTTTTGGGCTCAGGGAAAATCTCAAAAATACATGGCTAAATATATAATAAAGAGGGTGAACATATATGAAGTGAAGTGAAGCATTACCGTTTTCTCTGTTGTTTTAGGAAACGAGCTGAGTCAGAGGCGAGAAAAGGTAGTTTACCCAACAGCAAAGAGATGCCTTCCCATCATCCCACTGATCCAGTGGAGCTGCGCAGGCTCAACTTTCAGACCCCCGGTAAGAAAAGTGAAGAGCATTCATTTTCATCCCTGTTAGCATCCATTCTAAATGGTCTTACAACACTGATCGGACATCCAAACTGCATAGTTTAATTCCAAGCTTCTGCCTTAAGATGTGTGTTCAGATGTCATGTAGCATATCAACTGATCTGTCCATGCTCCATCCACCAATGCATCTTTCCCTAGTTACTGTTGATTATTTTTATTTTGTAAGTGTAAAAACATGCACTATCAGAAGGGATGTAGTTAAATATTACTTTAATTAAATAAATATACAAATTTTTTCCCAATAACTGAGCTACAATTTGTTGATGGGGAAACGTTCTTGAAAACTTGTCTAACCTAGCAACAGCTGCTAAGATCTAATGTATTTGTTGGCAGAGTTTGGATCAACAACCAACTAACAAACAAACAAAAGTAACAACAAAAATGCTAGCCAATTTGTTCCTCTTGCAGTCTTAATATCTAAAACTGTTTCATTTCAATTATATAAGATGTAGTAAACCCTGAGCAGAAATTGTAGCCCCGCCTAAGTAACGCCTGAATAAATGCCACATTTCTTGTGGCCTGCCAGCATGTACACCTCCCAGGCATCTCCCAGGTAGTATGAACTCATCTGCTTTCAGGCAAGGCATCTGTTCCGATCGCATACTGATCACACCTGCCCACACTTGCCTTTTAAACTCACACTTGCCGGAAGATGGAAGGCATCCAGAGACATATGTGATTTGCACAAGAGCCTTATGGAAACCAACCGTCCATTGGTTTTGCGTTTCAATTTACCTTCCATTACGGATCAATTACACTCTTTGCCAGCGTTTTAGAGCGTTTGGAATGTTTGAATATTTGTACAGGTTGGAACAGGTTGAAATTTCAACTGAATGGATGTAATTAATCTATATAGCCCTGGTTCTCATTTCCAAACCTGTTTGGGCCTTAAAGGTAGCCCTGATTCCCAGATAGAGTCTTTTTTGACTGTTCTAGCATTTGTGATTCTTGTAGGATGTAACACCTTGTACACATCCTACACAGAGAACACACTTCGACGCAAAATATTTTTTTTCTGCTAATTTTTAAAAGAAAAATATTAAATATGCCATAACAAAAAGTTATGTTTTTTCCTTCCCCACAAGTAACTCAGCTTTAAAATGTGTTTTGAAAATAAATGTATGTTCTTTATAGAGGGTTTATTTGCATGACAATAAATACAAATATTTGACCGGGATATCTAGAACTATGAACACAGCAAGCAAATACAGGAACAGACAGTTTATGAAGGTATTATTTTTTATAGAAATTTTTCCCATGTTCCTTTTTTAATAAATTTAAACTCCATCTGTCTTTATAACTGTACTTGAATTTCAAAATGAATGCATCAATAGAAATGCTGCCAAATGACTCCTGGTTCCATTTCTTTACACCTGATTTTTCCCCTTTCATGCAAAGTTACTTTTTTGGATTTCATCCCAAAGGAGGCTATATTTTTATCCCTAGAATCTAGTAATTGTGGGTCAAACACATGTCTCAGTCTTGGTCGAGCTGTCAGTCAGACATGCTTATGTGATCGATCGTGTCTGATTTTAACTTCTTTGGTGTAGTACCGGAGCTAGAAAGCTAACAAGTTACAAGGATGCTTCCGAATGGAACTGTTAGCATTGTACTAATTAAAACCACAGAGCTTAATGATGATGATGCTGGACTAAACTGGTGATAATGGGAAGATCACTTAAATTCCTGGTCACTGTTTTTTTCTGCTATAATATTACATTAAATATATTCCTAATGCAACAACACTTAGGTTGGGTTTATAAAGGGCAGAAACCTACTCCCATAGATCGTTCTCACTCCCTGCTCTCCTGGGAAAGGGATAATGCATTAGTCACTTGGACATGTGTGTGTGTGCATCTTATAGAAGTGATAGCTAGAGTGCTACGCCAACATTTCTCAAGCTGTGTGTTTAGCCTCAGCTGCTCTACCATGAAAGTCTTTACAGATAAATGGGGCTTGATGGGCTGGATGGGATGGTTGAGCCCCATGAATAGAGAAGGTCAAAGTGTCTCCAGTGAGAGACTGATAGAGGAAGAGCTAATACAGCTGACCTCAGAGCAGGTCGCACTACTATAGAGCATCAATAATTAAAAACCATCTACAAATAGCCAGTAATACATACAGGACTTTGCAAAAGTAATTCGCAGCCAATAGGACTCCCTTAAACAGTCTATCTGGACAGCTTTTGTGTTTGTATTTTTTAATATATATTAACCATATATTGCTAGAATAAACACATATTTTTTCATTTAATTGGAAAATAAATGACCGCATTAAATGCCGCATGCTTGAATTTTAGAAAGAAAATCAATTTTGTACTTGTACAAGCCACACCAGATTATAAGCCGCACGTGTCTCACGTCTTTTTTACTTTTACACATTACATAAACAAATACATATTGCACAAGGTTTTATTTTTTAAACAGTGTCTGTATCATGGCTACATTTAAGCATACGTACCTAATGAGCCTAAAAAATGTGTCGCCTCCACAAATGTCCGTCTGCAAATCCTTGTCTGGCGCCGGGTCTGTTTACGAGGCAAAATGTTTTTGGTGTCAAACAAACCACAGTGTATTATTAGCCACAGGCTTCAAAATTGGGGAACATTTGGGGAAAAAGTAGCGGCTTATAGTCCAGAATTAACTGTGTATATAGTGGCAGTGTCAGAACAACAAGGCCTACAATTAATTTTTATCATATTCATATATGTAGTATGAATGCAAATCAACAAGAAAGCAGCAAGAACACAGATTTTGTTCTATTTCAATGTGTGGATTCATAAAATTCCATAAGCAACACACATCATTTAATATAATTAAGTAAATAGAGCAGCCCAGCTATTTAATGGATCTCCAATAATACTGGGGTTCCATGAGGAAAGGGGGCTGTAAATGGTAAAACACTTTCCTATATATAAAACCACTGCTTATCGTAATATTACTTTTTTTTATACTAACTTAACTAACTTACTGCTTAAGTATAAATTTCTCAGGTGCCTAGGACTTTTGCACAGAAATTGTCTGTATATATATATTATTAATAAGTGATAAATAAAAATATAAAACATCTTTTGTTTAAACCTTTTTAAAATTATTATTCAAATAATTCAAGTCCAATGAATATCATGAATTGTTACAAAGGACCGTTACCCAGAAGTGGGAAATAATTCTGTAGCTCCATGCAGGACCTCTGTTATGTTTTTAGTTGTTCGGTTTTGTCCAACAGTAAGATAGTGTCCCAAAACATAAGTCCAAGCTCTGTCAGAACTACTTCAGAAAACAGAACAAGGTGGTGAGCTCCAGACTTAAATCCCACCGAACTACTTTAGGATGAACTGGACAGAGGAGTGAAGGCAAACCAGAAAATAAGTGCCGCACACTTATGGGAACTCCTGCAACATAGCTGGGAAGAAGTTTCTACAGAATGAACAATGAAATAAAGCTTGAATTTCAATAGAAAAACAAGAAAATTGGGGTATTCTAAAACTGATAGTGTAGGTCAGCCTGGCCCTGCTGCAGTAATCATTATTGTATTTATAACCACGGTTAACAAAAGACCAACTTTCAAATGGCACCAATTAAGGGGCACTAAAGATTATAACAATACTGTAGTCTCTCTGTTACTGAAGTCTAACTGATCGTAAATTATTGTTCATTCTAATTATAGTAATTATAGGCTTTCGATAAAATGAGTTGTTCTGAAAGTTTGGAAAATGTACAGTATTTGTGGGACTGCGAGTTTGTGGATTAGCCTGACCCCAGGAACTTTAACGCTGTTCCAAATGAAGTGTTAGTGTGAGCTTATCCAGACTTCTGTAAGCATTGCTGGTTAAAGGAGATTCTTAGCAAATACATTGCAAATACTAATGGATTATATAAAACATAAATTGACTACATATACCTGGATTAGCACAACAGAGGGTCTGCCCTTTACATTTTGCTTTAAATTAATGGTCAGATCTATCAATTTGAGCCCAGTATCGCTGTGGACCCTTATTATTTGTGCTCTTACTTTGAATTATATCAAATTAGGCTCTCGGTGGAATGCAGATTCCTGCATTAATCTGGCCTGACTCCAGAAACAGGAGGAGAAGAGTGAGATTGAGAGTGTGAGGGTCAGGCTGAGGTGTGGTTTAGGGGAAAGAGGGGAATGTAGAAGTCAACAAACAGTGAATATAGCTGTTCCCCCTCGACATTGGCTGAGATGGTGAGAGCCACTCGACCACTTGAATCACCCAGCCATGAAGACCTGTGCTGTTTACATATATATTCAGCAGATTAATCCACTTACATCCCAACCTTAATAGGACAAAGCATGCTTATGGGTTGAGCATGGTCAATTTGTCCTATTTTTCATCCAGTGAACGCAAGGGTGTTTGTCCTTGGAGTACTGGTGTGCAGGCGTAGCTGAGGGTTTGATAACATAAAGCAAGAATACTTTATTTGGAGTAGTAGTTCTTTACAAAATTGGATTTCCGTTATATTGTTCCCCTCAAACACTATCTTAACTGAAGTCGATCATCAGAGAGAAGTATGGTGTGAAAGTTTGCTGCTTTAGAGCCTCAAGCTTTTTCCTAATCGTCTTGTTTATGTGGTTTCTGACACATTGGGACTTATAATAAGTGAACAAATGTATTACTGTGACTGTTTTTAACTGTGCTATTGCAATTTATTTAATTTAGTCTGTATTTTTGTGCACTTTGGTCCATCTTAATTGAGTCGTACAGGCTCAGAAACCAGATAAACAAATCTATTAGAGTTGACTGAGGATCGCCACACAATGATTTACACACTTTCAATCTAAGTTTAATTATTCTACAGAAGTTTCCTCTTATCAATATCAGTTCCTATGCACAGATTTAGAAGCCTAAGCTCAGACTGGATGCCAGATGAGTAGTAAAGATGTGATCTTGCGCCAGGCTACGCCTTTAATTGATGAATATGTTTGCATTATGGTCCATTATCCGGATTTTTCCTCGGCCTCTGTCCACTTCGCTCCCATATACAAGGTGCATTTCCCTCGTACTTAGGAAACTGCTCTGGGGGAGCAAATCTCCTCCTTCACATCTCTGTTCTCCTCTGCTGAGAGCTTTCTGTCGAGGGCCATCGCATTAGTCGGCCACTTTTCCTCCCCCACCTCCTCTTCCTCCTCTTCCCCCCATCCTCCACTACCAAACTCTTGATGGCGCCCTCCTCCATCTCACATTTTCATCTTAAGGGTCCTCGACGTTAGCGCGTTAGCGTGGTGGCGCGAGTGGCAGTTTCATTGTCGCCGCTGCTGGAAATGGATCTTGAGTGGCGCTGAATGGGCGCACTCTTCCGCCTCTCCTTCGCGTTTTCCATTAGCTAATGCCTACTTCTGTCAGCCGGTGCGATAAAAGAAACGTCCAGATGCACGTTCTCCACCATTCCCTCTCTCTCTCTCTCTCTCTCTCTTTCTCTCTCTCTCAGCATATGTTGCCCGCCCTTTCTCCCCTTGACACCTCCACACCTTTCCCATTATGAATCTGGGCACATTTTCCCCACCAACACTCCATACCCCCCACCCTCAGGACTCTCCAGTTCCAAATACACTCCATTCAGTTTCTCATAACACTTTTTTTTCTTTTTTTTTGTCTGTGCCCACAAATCTCATGAAAGGAGTTTGAAAATGACTCGCGTTCGACAGCCTCCGGGCGCATTCAAGGTCACATGTCCCATTTGGCTCTGAAGCAGAAAGTCTTTGTGTTTCTGGCAGGCTTTAGACTTAACTGCCTCAAAAAACTTTCCCAAGTAATCGAAAAGAAATCTCATAGCCAGCATAACTAACCTAGCTAAGAGCATCTGCCCTTAGTGGCCTGGAGTTTCTTTTATTTAGCTGTGCAATTATGTGATCGCAGCTGAAAAATATACAGCAATTACTAGGGATGCACCGATACCACTATTTGGATAACGAGTACGAGTAGGAGTACTTGTAATTTAGTACTCACCGATACCGATACCGATACTGAGTACTTAAAAAAAAAAAAAAAAAAAAAATTAAATGTACAGGTAACAGCTTTAGTCATGTAATTTAACAAAAAACCAAGGGACTAGTTTGATATTAAGAACATTTATTTAAAATGAAAAGCATGTTGTATGCAACAATATTACAGAATAAAAAATTATTTAACCCCTTATACGCCGCTCAAACACAAACATTTCCCAGACCGTGGTATCGGTCCCAGGTATCAGGGGACTTTTAACGAGTTTGAGTACTTTAGAAAATGTGGTATCGAGACCGATACCAGATATCGGTATCGGTACATCCCTAGCAATTACATTTACAGTGTGAAAAAGTTTGCACATACCTGGTCACATGACAGCAGGCCTATAATACCCAGTTGTTTATTTCCTGACTTTAACACCTTGGAGCAAATGCAAAAGCTAAAGCACATTTTTAAATGTTCTCACATGAATGTAAATTCTAAGACCAAGAAAAATAAAGTATAGGTTCCTTTTGGAAGTTGTGCACCCATAAAATGAAAAACAAATGTATAATTTGATCAAGGGTGTCAACATTTCTGCATGCAACAGTATGATTAAATAGGTTTTGGTCAAGTGTAATGACGTCATACCTCTTATACCTCCTGTAGCTTTAAAAATGTTTCGCAATGTAATTAGTAAGTTAGTGAAAATTGCATCGCTATCAATCAGTGCAAATGTTAGTGCCTGATCTTTTTAGATCCCTCACTTTCCAAGTGCTTCCTCTTATTCAGTATTTACTATTCCTTGAGTACTCTCCCGCCAGACTTTTTACTGAAACGTGTCAGTTGGCTGTCCTCTTGCTTGTCTTTCTCTGAATCTCTTTTGTTTGTTTATTTGTTTGTTTGTTTGCGTGGTCAGTGTTGCTCTGCCTCTTTGTTCATTTGTGTACTTGTTTACTTTTGCACGATAGCGTTTGTCAGCTACCGGCATGTAACAGCGTGTGTCGTCCTACTAACAACCCCCGCGTTTAGAGGAGTAGAGGAGTGTCTCGTTAGCGTATGGGACTTGTGTTGTTTGTGCAGCTTTATTTAATTTCAGGTGTATTTCACCACATTGCTTTAACCTCAGCGACATTATTATTTACGCCGGACCCCCCTTCCTCCTCCCCCCCTCCCCCTTCGTTTTTACCTCCGCAGGTCCTGGAGCCTCCGGTTACCCCAGTAACCTCCATCTGTCAAGTTAGTTGGTCTCGTTTATACATTTGCCATCCTTTTTTAGCTTTATTATTTCCCTTCTTTTTCTTGTTCTTTCCTCCCCCCTCCCCCCTCCCATTGAATAATTCACAAGCGCTTCACTTCATGGCACCGCAAGGAGAACATTGGTTTTGTAGATCCATGTCATTCGCTAAGGCTACAACATCCAGGCGCTAACGTCAATGCTCAGTTTTTTTCAGTTTTTTTTTATTGTTTTGTTTGTTTTTTTTGCTTTATTTTTTGTTCTTGTCATTTTAACCGGCTGATTAACAGTCTTCTCTCGCACCAGGAATGCGCAGTTTTTTGGAGAATTTGCTCTCGATTGGTTCTCATTGGCTTCTTCCGTCTCCATCCCCTGAAAGCATGCCACCGCTTTGAGTGATTTCTCTGGCCTAACAACACTCACCTTCTCCATTCCCTTACGAACCACATGCTTCTCACTAATGAATCTCTGATGTGTTTGCATCGGGGGGTCGTGCTGCGAATGCTAAAGCCCCCTCTCCTGTGTTTCTTTTCTGCAGGTATGGCCAACCACCCACCCATCCCAATCATGGACCTCGCTGAACACCTTGAGAGACTGAAAGCTAATGACAACCTGAAGTTCTCACAGGAATATGAGGTATTAAATCAGAAGCTGTTTTCCCTCACTGGCTACTTACCTCGAAGCAAATTTCCATTCACTGGCCACTTTATAAGAAACCTGTACCTTGTACCCTGCACCTCTCACTGGCCACAATCTTTGTGCTACCACTTACTGGCCACTTTATTGGAAACACCTCTGTTGTACTTCTACTCACTGGCCAATTCATTACAGTAACAGACAGCAACTCAGGACCACTGTGGACAAGATATCATTTGGGTGGGCCACAGTCTGTAATTCCCAATCAAAGAGCTACATCTATGAAAATGTTTCAGGTTAAATTCCAAATTTAGGATGCCACCACTCCCAAACAATTGCTTTTGACCTGTAATCTTACACTTACATTCAACTTTATTATACATTAATGTCATAAGGTTTTATTTGAAGTCATTTTGGATCCATGCTTTTGCTCTGATATTCTGGAAATGCTCGGTATAGAGGGCAGCTGTCAGAACAAAAACATTATTAACGGTAATAGAAGCTTTTCTTATGAAAGTGGAAACATATTCTGGGAAGGGTGTCTAAGCAGTTATGTCAGTTATGTGAGTGATGGTGAACAGGCCGACATTGTTTTCTATTATGCGTTAATCTCAGATTTTGGCCTGGTGCGAATTCCCAGTATTTCTAATCCATGCTGTGAAGTAGCGATACACATGTCACTCTCTCACATGGTTTCAGAAATCATGTTACTCTTTCATATTTCCAGTGAGGCATCCGGGTTCCTAGGCAGCGTCCATGAGAAAACAAGACATTTGTTCAATCTTGCCGGCAGATTTACAGCCATATCTGTGGATAGTGAGCGGTGGGTGGGGGTAGAATGTGGCAGAGTCTGAAAGGTCAGATAGGATACAGGGTGCTAATCTTGTTATCTGTAAAAAAATAAATAAATAAATAAATCACATTCTTTATGGCTGCTACAATTTCACTGGAGAAGCAAAAGCAGTAAAAGTCTTAAAGCCCGAACCAGAACAAATATGTGATGTCATAGAATTAGGTAAATACTATGATGTCATAAAACCAGGGCAACTGTGAGATATCATACAAGTAGTTAAAGTGTGTAGTTAAAGATGCCATAAAACCTGTGCAAGCACGAGATGTCAAAAAAAAAGTTAACGTTGCCACAGATGTAGTTCAAGTCTGATGTCATAAAACCAGTGCAAGTGTGTGATGTCATAAAGGCAATTTTTTTCATCAAGTCTGACACGTTATAAAATCAGTTCAAGTATGTGATGTCATAGCTCAGGTCAAGCTTATGAGGCAATAGAAGCAGGTCATTAAAATCAAATCAAGTATGTGATGTCATAATTGCAACTTAGGCCTGTGATGTCATAACACTAAGCAAAGTCTGTGATGTCACATAAGCCATTTAAGCCTCTGACATCATAAAGACCATTTAGGCCTAAGACACCAGGCTGTTCGTTGTACTCTGTGATGTAATAAAGGCCGTTGAGTGATGTTCTGTGAGGTTATTAAAGCAATTTAGGCTTGTGATGTCATAACAGTAAGGAAAGTCTCTGACATCATGAAAGCCATTTCGTTCTTTGATGTCGCGAAAGCCGTTTAAGCCTGTGATATCAGCCGGCCGGATGAATCCAGTGATGTCGTAAAGGCAGGGATGATGGAAAGGCAGCGTGTGAGTGTTGAGAGGGCTCAGGTGAAATCCTATTCATCACTGTGTTTTTCAGGTTCTCCCCTCTGGAGAGTGTATGATGTGTGTGAGAGCCTCAGGGTTAGGCTGATAGATGGAGTGTTAGAAAAGGCAGTGCGTGTGTCGGCCAAGGCTGGAGAGCAGAGCAAGTCTTCATGGTTCCTTTCAGAGTCATTTGCTGTGAGTGTCACGGCAAGTGTTAGCGTGTGTGATCCTACACCACGGCACTGCAGCTCTGTATTCATATGTGTGAGCGTATATCATAAAGCATATCATGAAGTATTGATTTTGTATGTGTGTGTGTGTGCCTGTGTGTGTGTGCACGTGTGTGTGCCTCTGAACTGACTAGATTCAAATGTGTGTCTCATTTCTACATGAATAAAATCTATTACACCAGCACTATGATGTCATATCAACATTTGCCGCACAATGGTGCCGTGCTGCATTGCTTTAAAGGGACCGTATTCTGAATTTTTCTTGCTAACCTGATTTTTTTTTCTTTAAACTTTCAAAACTCTATTGCAAACAAAAGCTGTTTTAAAAAAATATGCAAATTTACTCTGTTCTGATTGGCTGCCCTGTAACACCTACTTAAAAAATGCTGTCTGTGCTGAAATGCTCCTTAAAACTGCAGCATAAACGGGCAGGGTTAAAGTGATGTAGGCTGAATTGGCAGATGTATATGGAAATGCACATTTATAATGGGTGATTGGTGCAGCTAGTGAAAGCTTGAACAGTGTTTTTGATATAAATAAGTTGTTCGTTTCAAAAATGGGATTTTAAATGATATGGGCCCTTTAATGTGTTTCAGTGGGTCTGCATGAGTGTCTAAGCATATGTGCACCGTAAAACTGCTCTTATATGTGTTTTGTGGAGGTGTGTATGTACTGTATGTGTTTGTATATGCATGTATGTGTGTCTGATCTGTTGAACTACAGCTTGCCTACTCTTTGTGTGTGAGTGTGTATATGTATTTGTGTTTGTGTACGTGTGTATGTATGTATGTGTGTGTATGTATGTTTGTGTATGTGTTTGTGTGTGTGTGTGTTTGTATATGTATGTATGTATGTGTGTGTGTGTGTGTTTGTGTGTGTGTGTGTGTGTGTGTGTGTGTGTGTGTGTGTGTGTGTGTGTGTGTGTGTG
>JBBKCR010000080.1:784386-801096 GCA_037577295.1 Ladigesia roloffi | reverse complement strand
TCTCTCTCATTTGCTGTTTTCTCTCTCTTTTTTTCGCTTTTATTTTCTCTCTATTTTCTCTCTCTCTCTCTCTCTCTCTCTCTCTCTCTCTCACTCTCTCTCTCTCTCACATTGTGCTGTGAATGGAAAAGAGCATTTACCACCATTGCCCTGACCTTTGAGCCGTCGTGACAGCGGCCGCTTGGGGGGGGTATCCAGGCGTTATGGCAACAAATGGGAGAGACAATCCACTGACATGATGGGATGTAATACAAGGGTCAGCGATTTCTCACCACACTGGCCAAGAGAGACAGACAGAAAGAGCGACAGAAAGGGAGTGAAAGAGACGGAAATAGAGAGACAATCTCTGAGAGAGAGATAGAGAGCGAGAGAGAGAGAGAGAGAGAAGGAGGGAGAATCAGAAAGAATAAGAACAAAGCAAGACACACTTTGAGAGAGAGAGATTGATAGACAGATAGAAAGAGTGAGAGTGTGTGTGTGAGGGAGGCAGACAGAAAGAAAGAGAGAGAGAGAGATCAAATGAGAGAGCCAGACACAGAGAGAGTGTGTGTGAGAGGGAGATAACATGAAAGGAGGGGAAAGTATTTTATTTTATTTGTACTAGAAATTAAAACAAAGTTCAATATAAATATACATATATATATTTTGATGGGATGTGATAGTTTGGTTCCTTTAGGAAAGTTTTAATGGAAAATATGAAGGATCTGCACCAATCACCAGCTGTTCGTGACAGATTTGGTCTCAGGACCCTTTTTGGAGGCACATGTTGGTGAAAGTAGGAGCACTGTGTGTCTTTGAGAGCTATTTGTTGAAGGACACAGGAGAATTGAGGGTCTCGTTTCTCTGCCAGCATCAAGTCAAGCGGAGGTGAAACCTGGCTCCATTCGCGGCGCTTAATCGTACAGAAAGTGCGCTGGTGATTAAAAGCCCTCGGCCCCGGCTCTCCTGGTGAAAACTCGTGGGTTAGCGAACCCCTGCGCGCCGAGTCGAGGCGGTAATGTGGAAATTTGCAGCGCTGCAGCGTTTAAGTGTTTTAATGAAGAGTCCTGGCCCCGGCTCCCACTTTTCCCGCCATTATGCCGCGTTAGCGAAGAGCGCTAGTGCTAATCGAAGTACAGCTAATTGAAGTCAGCTGCATTGCGCTTTCTGACAGGGAAAAAAAGTTTTGGCCCTCGCTCTTCAAAGTCACAGAGAGAAAGAGAAGGACCTTTTATGCCTCCGGAAGTGAAGGAGAGTCAGAGGAGTATCAGTATCAGTCACTGCAGCAAACCTACTAGCGCTGCAAGTAATAATAATAATAGTTATTATCGTTATAATAATTATAACATTAATAATAGGACATCAGTAACGGGTCATGGTCCTGCCACAGGTATACAGAACTTGTGCTGTGGCTAAACTGTACTGCGATGGCACAGAGCTCCCAGCACCCTTTGGTTTTCCAGTCTATTTCATTCTGGTAATGGAGTCTCTGATGCACCAGTACTCTCCACACACTCTGACTGGTCGTCATCCCCAAACCGCGTTCATAGAGTCGAACCAGTGAAAGTTTTTTCTGTCAGAGCGTCTTTTGTCATTGTAGTTTTTTTTGTTGTTTTTGTTTACAGTCTTGTTTGGGTTTTTAACCTTTTCTTGCATTCTTTAGCCAAGAAAGCCAAACCCAGCCAACTTGTTAGTGATGATCTGGATCACGTTTTCGTTTTCTCTTGTTAGCGTCTTGTTAGACAACTCCCACTGAAATGTAACTTCAGTTTTTAGCTTGTATGCCCATCAACAGTAAAGAAGTCTTTTTTCCAAGTCTGTCTGTTGTCATGACAGCATTTTGACCAATCAGAAAGCAGTCTGCCCATTTGGTCCTGCCGTCCAGCTGCTTGGATATGGCTCAGCTTTGAATTACTTTATTTGTAATAAAAAAAACATTATTGTTGTGTGTTGTGTAAAGGAATTCTATATTCTAGAATTCCATGTGCTGAGGAAGTTTTCTTTTAAACATGCACCATGAAGAGCATCTCGATGGCCAGCATCACAGGGCAGCTCTTGAGAGGGCGGTATGAGCTCCCCAGCCACCAGCCATGCTGGACCAAGGCCAGGAAGATAATAAAGGTCCTCAACCTCATAATGGACTCTTTTCTCTGTTGTGGTAACAGAACTATTGTAGGCAAACTTGGGGGATTAGCATCTTCCTGCAGTAAGGCCCTAAACTATTCCTATGCATAAGACTTTATTGCTATTCATTTTGATTAAATGCCCTTGTTGGTGCAAAAATACAGTTTTACACCTGACAAATCTTTGAAATATTGAGTAGAATAAGTGAAAAACCTGAAACACATTTTTAAATATGACAGGCTGCAAAGTACCTAAACATACAAGTAGCCCAGATAAAGGAGTTCCAACCACTCAGCATTCAGCACCATCAGTATACTGATCACCGCCTATTCATCTGGGACCATCAACTCCTGTTTCTTTACTGGTTCTGGACTTTAATTGGACTTTATTATACGTGAACGATTCATACATATGTCACTGTGTTCAATCTGACTCTTTGGAAGTAAAATATGAAGAAGCGACGGGGAATAGGACTGTATGAGTATTCCGTTTTTTTTTTAATGACAATTCTGCCTGTTGGCACCCATTGCACTGTAGGTGGTTGTGTATGTGACCAGTGAGGTTTGATCTGATTTGATTTGACATGGTGGGAAAATTACGGCGCATGGCATAGACATAAACATGCCATAAACAAGTCATGGCAGATGTCATATGCTGTCATGACCTGTCATGAATGATGTTCTGCTGTGAAATAACAGTGTCATATAACATCTGACAAGACATTTTTATAGCCATGAAAACATGTAGAGATGTCAAGATGTGAGGTTACGTTATTATACTCTGGCTATAGTGGCCTCCCATAGGCATCTCTCCATCCCTCTATCCAGCACCAGCAGATGAACAAGATTGTTCATCTCCTGGTTAGCAGTCACACACTGATTTTATTGTGTTTTGGCTAAATTTTTTACACACTCAGCCCAAAAATGTGCGCCTGGCACAAGTTTTTCAGCAATTCCCATATTTTGCCTCTTTTGAGACAATTGGTCATTTTCAAGCACAGACATATCCACTAGGCTGGTAAAAAGTGATAAAAATTCCATGCAACCCATAGAGAAACTGTAGTAGAATATGGTTTTAATTTCATATTAATTTAACTGGTGTTTTGGAAGGCAATAATGGACAAGATACATGAATTTTCAAAAGGTCTTTTTGTCTAAACAAGCCGAAATTTGATAAGCGGCAGCAACCTGCTTAGTGTAAAAAGTCTATTTCATTAGAAATAACTACCTTATATTTCTCACTGCCCACTTTATTAGAAACACCAACCTTATGCTTCCACTTACTGTCCACTTTATTAGAAACACCTTGAGTTTCAACTCGCTGGCCACTTTATAAGAAACAACTGCCCCATATTTATTTCTGGCCACATTGTAAGAAACACCCACATGGTGTCTCCAGTCTCTTGCCATTTAATTAGAAACACCTTTCATGAGTTTCCAATTACTGGCCACTTTATTAGAAACATGCGCCACATATTTCTTACTGTCCACTTTATTAGAAGCAGCCGCATTGTGTTTCCACTCACTGGCCGCTGTATTATAGACAAATACTGCATGTTTCCACTCACAGGCCACTTTATTAGAAACACATTGCACTTACAGACTGTAGCCCACCTGTTACTGCAGTTCATGAGCTACCAATGTTAAGCAGTTTTGGCCACTGGATTAATTGCATGGCCGACTGTTCTCAGGTCAGCCATGACACTGCTATGGTGATGCGCTGATTTCAGTGTATTATTTTTTCCGCCCTAAACATGCCTTCTCTGTCTCATTCTTCTACGTTGACCTTTGCAGTGCCGGCGTGGGCCGAACTGGCTGCTTCATCGTGATTGACGCCATGCTGGAGCGAATCAAGCACGAGAAGACGGTGGATATTTACGGCCACGTGACGCTAATGCGCGCCCAGAGGAACTACATGGTCCAGACGGAGGATCAGTACGTCTTCATCCACGACGCCCTCCTGGAGGCCGTCACCTGCGGCAACACGGAGGTCCCCGCCCGCAACCTTTACGCCTACATCCAGAAACTCACTCAGATCGAGACAGGAGAGAACGTCACGGGCATGGAGCTGGAGTTTAAGGTATGCTACCAATGCAGAGATTCATTCACATACAGGTTAATACAGCAGTTAGGCTACAGATCTTTATCCATGATAGGCAACTGAAATTTGCTTGAATGGTTATGCACATCAATAAATCATTACACATCTTAAACTGGGGCGCTAAGGTACTCAGAGTACCTACAAACTACCAAACTACCTAGAACAAATTAAATAAAAAAATTATGTAGACAATTTTTACCTTTTCTAAATTATAGGGGGCACATTGCTTACCAGTCATAGGGGCAAAACAATTCACAATAAAAAGAGAAAACTGAATTTGTTTAGACTAAAAAGTTAAAAGTTAAAAAGTAAAAAAAAAAAGAAAAGTAGCCAATGTATTAAATTCGCCTCCACTACGAAACTTGCTAAATTGGGAAACGCCTTTGATTTAGCAGCCTAAAAGTTTGGCGGCAAATTTTTCAACACACATTTTTGATGGAACTCTGTTGGTCATGCGTTGTATCATGTCAACGTGACTAACATTAGCGAAATAGAGAATTTTATTTCCATGCCGTTCCTGCATATCTGCATACCTCTCACTAGTTAAAATTAAAATGAATTGCTTAAAATTAAAATTAATTGCTGTCCAGCATGATTTTGGAAACTAAAATCCTTTTGGTTCTTCTTGGGCAATTGATGAAGTCTGTAGTGTCCGTAGTATTTTACGTATAGTTTTTGGACATTTAGTCCAGCGGACATATTTGAAGTGATAGCATTGACTCCTTCTCTATGATTAGATTGATGTACAATACCCGAAACCGGGTCTAGTGACGTCCCTGTGATCAGTCTGTGATCGGGGCCAACTGTGTGAATCTGACTTCACTGAACTACGGGTTTAAGCATTTTATTGCTAGTCTGTTTAGCATTGTGGAACCTCACCCAGCTCAAGCTAAAGGCCCAGTAGGCCTGCAGATTTAGTTCGCTGCTCCACACCTGATTGAGCCAACCAAAATGAGTTGAATCAGGTGTGCTGAAGAAGTGGTGCATCCCTTCGAGGCCTGCAGTTCAAGAAGGCTGAGCTTTTTCATTAGCGCTAGCCTGAGGGAGCTGCTGTAATGGTGCGTATACAGCGTTCCCTTATTTTAGCTATTAGCAGCATTTACTCACTTTTCTGCGTTTGCAGGAAGCTTACACCTTTTTTTTTTGTGCATTTCTGCCTTTACTGACAGAAGTGTCAGAATCTCAGTTTTCATTAATTACTTTCCTAACGTTTGGATTATAATTAATTAATAAGATAATTTATAATAAACTTAATTATAAAGTCACATTAATGAGCCCATTATGTCATCATAAATACTGCTGAAACTGACTCAATTACACCCAAAAAAAAGTATAAATGCAAACATCCAAACTAATTTGGATGTTTGCATCTATACGTACAGTCACTATGATAGACAGTGCTTAAAATGTGCTGTTCCCTTCCTTAATTTACCCCTGAAAATGTATAAAAATCCTCAATTCAAATTAAGTGTCTGTTAATTAGTGAATATTAAACTTTATGAGTGTGAAACATCTTAATCTTACATTTAAGCCATTCATTCAGGAAGCTCTATTATTTAAGTAGCAAGTTTGAAAAAGTAAGGGGAAAAGTCAGTAGCAGTACAGAGGTAAAAAAGAGGTGTAATTAAGGCGTTTGGTTTCGTAGTGAGTATAAAAGGGCAATAAAAGCAAACAAACAAGAAATCAATAAAAATATCAAGATTGGTAAAAGTAGTTTATAATGTGTGAGCTGGTCAGGAGAACACAGGTTTGGTTCCAGATTCCTCCTCGGTTCCAACATTTAGGATGGATGGGTGGAAGATGCTTTCGACAAACAATAATTTTGTCCCCATTTACACTCATTTTTCCAAAATGTATTCTTGCTACACCAACAGTCCATTAAAACTAGTCTCAGTGCCCTGTGGTACTAAGTGATAAACCCCCTCCTGAAGTGTATTAGTGTCTAGCCTTCTGATTCTGACCGCAAATCACACTAGACCTCCTGACATTTCACACACACACACACACACACACACACACACACACACACACACACACTCTCTTGGCTCACATTCAAGAGATCTGAATCAGAACTGTTTCAGCTTTCCGTCAAGGCGACGTTGTACTGAAGAGGAAAACTGTAGGAATAAACCCTCCGAAACTTCCGCCATCAATTCATGTCAGACTTTAACAGATAGACCGCTGCAGCCGCCTTCGGCTGCTCACAATCACAGCGGCAGCGGAAAAGAAAAAGAAAAAGCACATCTCTGGCCTGGGGAAGCGCTGTTTTCCTGTTTCTCCTCGTGTCATTTCACTCTGCTGCGCCTTTACAGCAGCTGCCGCCTCTCAGCCTTGGACACAATCGAAGGAGAAGTCGGTCTTGAGTCAGAACGGGATGGAGAAACTCCTTAAATCTTAAAAGAAAACTCGCTGGACCATTTTGCTTGAGCCTTTTTCTCAAATACATTTTATTTATATTTACAGGCTATAAACACATTATAGTTCCAACATACTGCTAGAGGTCTATTATGTTTCTTTCTCTTTCTTTCTCTCTCTCTTTCTCATTCTCTTTCTCTCCCTCTGTCTCACTCTCTGTCTCTTTTTCTCGCTCTCTCTGCCTGTCTTTCTCTCTTTTTTTCCCTGTCTCCTTATCTTCCTTGGTCTCTCATTCTCTCCCCCTCTATTTCTTTCATTCTCTCTCTGTCTCCTTCTCTTTCTCTGTCTCTCTTTCATTTTCTCTTTCTCTCCCTTGTACTCTCTCTCTCTCATTATATCTCTTTCTTTCTCTCTCTCGCTTACCCTCTCTCTCTTTCGCTCTCTTACTCTCTTTCTCATTCTATCTCTCTCCTCCTTCTCTTTTTGTTGAACTTTTTATCGTTTTTGATCTGTTTTTTCCTTTCTTTTTCCTTTTTTTGTGAGGGGTGATAGATGATAGGGCTTTTTTTTCTTTTGTATTTTCTTTTAACTTAATAATAACAGACTATAATACACATTATTGTCCCAACTTACGATGAGACGGCCTGTTATGTTACTTTTTTTTCGAACTGGGCCATTTCCGAAGCCTTTTTTGGGGGTTTAGAGCACTGATTTGTTTTTGCCCCATTGCCGACCCTCTTCTGAGTAGTGGTTCCAGCTCTCTTTACTGCAGCGGGTCTTCAGACGGCTCACAGACTGCTTGGGGCCTGTGGTTTCCTCCAGGCCACTTACACTGCTTTAATACAGAAACAACCCAAACACACCAAGCAGAGGCCGCTCTCACGCAAAGCCTGGCGAGAGCGTCTCGCTCTCTATTTCTGTCTGACCAACCCCGTTAAGGCCAAAGCCGTTAACAATACCAGTAAATAGAAGAAAACGCAGATATAGAACAATGAAAAATGGGTTTTCTCTATTTGTCTCTGTCTCTATTTCTCTCTCTCTCTTTCTCTCTCTCTCTTACTCTCTCCCTCTCCTATTTGCTCTCTCTCATTCACTCTCTCAGTCTCTTTCTCTATCTCTCTCTCTCCCTCTCTCATTAGCTCTCTCTCATTCACTCTCTCAAACTCTTTCTCTCTCTCTCTTACTCTCTCTCTCTCATTCGCTCTCTCAATTTCTCTCTCTCTCGTTCTCTCTCTCTCTTACTCTCTCTCTCTCCCTCTCTCATTAGCTCTCTCTCACTCACTCTCTCAAACTCTTTCTCTCTCTCTCTCATTCACTCTCTCAATTTCTTTCTCGCTCTTTCTCTCTCTCTCCCCCTCTCCATCTGCTTCTCTTTCTTCCTCTATCTTTCTCCCCTTTTATTTCTCAGTATTACTCTCTTATGCTCTCTCTCTCTCTCTCTCTCTCTCTCTCTCTGTGTCTCTCTCCTTTTCTTTCCTGTTCTTTTTCTCTTTTTTTCTCTCTCTCTCCCTCTCTCTGTAGTTCTCATTCATAGTGGCAACACTTTATTGGTATTGAAGTTACACTGTTGACAAATAAATAACCTGAATAGTATACATAGATATAGAATTAATGTAGAAATTAAATAACAAAAAGTATGTATCAAAGGAAAAGAAGGAAAAAAAGATAATTATTGAGAATAAAGGGGCATAGGGGCACAGGGGTTAGCGCTGTTGCCTCACAGCAAGAAGGTCCTGGGTTGGACTCCCGGGTCGGGCGCAGGGTCTTTCTGTGTGGAGTTTGCATGTTCTCCCCGTGACCACGTGGGTTTCCTTTGGAAATTCCTGTTTCCTCCCAATACCCAAAACATGCATGATTGGAGATAGGTTGATTGAGAACACTAGATTGGCCCTGACTGTGACTGTAAGTGTGAATATGTGTGTGATGACAAAGTGCAAGAGAAACTTTCAAAATACTGAAAACAGATTCAGAGTGTTTTCTTTTTCTCCTTTGCAGCGTTTGGCCAACACAAAAGCCCACACCTCTCGTTTCATTAGTGCCAATCTGCCCTGCAACAAGTTCAAGAACCGCCTGGTGAACATCATGCCGTACGAGTCCACGCGTGTGTGTCTGCAGCCAATCAGAGGAGTGGAGGGGTCCGACTACATCAACGCCAGCTTCATAGACGGGTACAGGTGTGTAACACACTTCACCAAGTCCATACTGTCCCTCTGTGATGGAAATATGAGCATTCACAACACTGAGTGTACTCCTGCACAAAAATTAAAGACAAATTATGAAAGTGAGCTCCGTTTATTGATTGATCCATTCAACTCTGTTGATCGGTTTGTTTGATGTTACATATACTGAAGGATGACTATGGATTGGGAATTTATTCTAGACTATATGACCAGAGAATTAGATGGGATAAAGTAAGGTTGAGACACGGGTGAGATACAGTGAGGTTGAGTGGGAAGTGAGATACAGTGAGGTAGAGAGACAGGTGACATACAGTGAGGTAGAGAGACATGTGAAATACGGTGAGTGAGAGAGGCAGGTGAGATACTGTGAGGTAGAGAGGCAGGTGAGATACAGTGAGGTAGAGAGGAGGGTGAGAAACAGTGAGGTAGAGAGGCCGGTGAGGTCTAGTGAGGTAGAGAAGCAGGTGAGGTCTAGAGAGGTAGAGAGGCAGGTGAGATACAGTGAGGCAGAGAGGTAGTTGAAATCTACTGAGGTAGAGAGGCAGGTGAGATACAGTGAGGTAGAGAGGTTGTTGAAATCCACTGAGGTAGAGAGGCAGGTGAGGTACAGTGAGGTAGAGAGCCAGTTGAGGTACAGTGAGGTAGAGAGACAGTTGAGGCACAGTGAGGTAGAGGGGCTGGTGAGATACAGTGAGGTAGAGAGGTTGTTGAAATCCACTGAGGTAGGGAGGCAGGTGAGATACAGTGAGGTGGAGAGACAGGTGAGATACAATGAGGTAGAGGCAAAGGAGATACAGTGAGGTAGAGAGGGAGGTGAGATACAGTGAGTTAGAGATTCATTTATGACTTTGTCCCGGTCTTTCTGAATGGGCACAGAAACAGTTGGAGTGAACAGAAACATTGCTCACCGGTGCCCCCTGAAGGTCTCATTCCATAAATAAGATCTTCTGGAACGAAATCCGAAGAAAAAATTGCTTATATTACGACTACACAGACACACAGAAATTATATAAAATATGAAGTCAAAATATATCAAATTAAACCTGTGCAGAAAATACTCTGTAGGAAATACCCAATGCTGTGTATATAAATACTGGGGTATAAATCCTATAGATAAGTATCTTACAGTTAAGTGAATTACTGGTAACACAAATAATGGTTGGAACGTAATACAGATAAGTAATGATAAATAGTGATGTTTCACACTTTAAGACTATTGCACATAATAAAATTATTTGGCACCCATGATATTGCACAGAGTAAGACTATGATGCATCTCATTTTTTTATTTCATTGCCAATAGTTTTTTAACATAAACTGTACTATCTGTCCACAGACAACAGAAAGCTTACATTGCCACGCAGGGACCTCTGGCAGAGACCACAGAAGACTTCTGGAGGATGCTGTGGGAGCACAACTCCACCATCGTGGTGATGCTAACCAAGCTCAGAGAGATGGGCAGGGTGAGAAATCCTTTCACAATGGTGTCGGACTAATGAACCAATATTAGAGACAGTTTTGCCATAGATGTAAGGTGAAAAGTATTAAACCTGTTTTCTGCTTCAACTGAATGAATTGCTTTGATTGATAAATATTGAGCTTATAGTACACATTACACTCCCATTCAAATCCTAATAACTCAGGGGTAAAGTTTAAGATCTGCTCTTTCCACACAACACCAAAACATTGTCATCTTTAGTGTATCTATGGTAAAGAATGCCGGAATGTACTCTAGGCTGTGGTCATCATTTTTAAAAACCAACAATTATCCTGCTGATGATTCTTGTTTAAGGTGATTCTTGTTCAAATCTTACTTGAGGTGCAGGCTATGGGGGCATGCAGAAGAAAGTTAGATATCTCCATTTATTTCCGGCCACATCATTGCACAATTAAACAAGTGACAGAGTTTAAGGGCAGACATGTTGTTATTGTCACCTACATGAGGGACTATTTAAACAAACCATACAACCACCGTTCAGAACAGTTCAGGCATAATATATAGTTAAATTGAGTCCTTTGTTCTCTCTTTCAGGAAAAATGCCATCAGTACTGGCCGGCAGAGCGGTCAGCGCGGTATCAGTATTTCGTGGTGGACCCAATGGCCGAGTATAACATGCCTCAGTACATCCTACGAGAGTTCAAGGTTACGGACGCCAGGGTACGTATATTTTTGCATAAAATGCATATAATCCCTTGGACAATCTGGATCAAGTTTTTTTGAACGCCTTTCATTTCTATATATATGGCTACCCTTCAGGGTAGATCGCTCATCAGCTTAACCATTTTAGTGTACAGAAGTACAGAATTGTGCAAAAGCTGCAGACCTCCATGCAAATGATCTGGAACTATTCATATCAGAAGTGGTTATCTTGTTGAGAACAAAAAACTAAAAAAGACTATTAGAGTAAATACAAATAAGATAGCTGTAAAAAATTGTCAAGATTCCTCCAAAAAGTAGTTGATATTTCATGAGCTGGTTAAAAGAACTGAGGTTTGGTTTCAGATTTTGGTTCATTGAATCGAGTCATTGTATTTAATTCAATAGTAAAGTTAAAAGAGCCAACCCTGGACATGGAGACAACTGGCTAAACAGCTCTTAAACAAAACTTTCTCAGGTCAAAGTCAAGTCAAAGTGAACTTCACTGTTGTCTTAGCTATATACATGTGTACAGTGAGGCAAAGTGACATGGCTCCAGATTTTACAGGTGTACAAATAACACAGGCAACACATATATAAATTAATTACAATATGAAATCTATACTAAAAATTAAAACTTGATACAAGGATGTGCATGTGGTACAAGGTCATGTTTAACCATAAACAATAGTTCAATTATTGCATCGGCAGTCAGGTGGAAGGCAAATGAACTGGAATGAAATTGTGGGCAATTATTTGTGCAAGAGGTCATCAGTGGTTCAGAATACCTTAACATACCACTCAACTCTGAGACACTGTCCAAGAACAGGAGTAATGTTGATATGTTTTTTTGCCTGTAGCTGCATGTGCATCAGGAAAGAAGTGATGTGTAAAGTGCAAGGTGAAGAGTTCAGGTGCATTGTGCTCAGTGCTGTAAATCCAATCTGACGGTTTCAGGCTGATTGCAGGAGCTCTTTGATAGCCAACCAAGCCTTGTAACGTTTGGTAAATATTTAGTTTGGGAGAGCTGGAACATGTCAAGAGAGAAACAAGCACAGCAGTGTGTTTTAATTCCATCAAAGGCTAGCGGAGATACTCGGCATCCACTCTTCCTTTCTCAGTCAGGCTCTACAGAAGGACCTGCATGGCGTAGCTTTACTTATCCAGGTTATATGATATCACTTAAGCGAGCGGCAACCCTTAGAGCTTCAGTCAAGAGCTCCGCCGACACGCGCCACATCAAAGGCATTAGCGTTTAATGCGCTAATGCGTTCAGGGGAACAATGAGGGATATCTTTTTGTTCAGCTGTGGGGCGTCCGTGTCCTCTGGAGGCTTTTGGACTCCTCTGCGGTTGCATAACTCCTCGGTTTCAGACTGCGTACCTGTAGATACCGGTCTTTGTCAGGAGGACGAAGACTGAAACAGCCGTGTTTGGCTGTCAGAATAAAGCGGAGTGATCGTTCAAGGGTGCCGTGAAGCTACGCAGAAGAGTAAGCAGTTTAACTCCGCACGGCTATTAGAGATTCCGCATCATTTTCTTCCACTTTTCTGAATTTCCACATTTTTTGTTGCCTGCGTTAAGACGTCTGATTCAACTCAACATGCGAACGATAAAGCCCTTCTTGGGCTGCGTATAAATAAGCCGTGCAGTAAAGGGAGCTTTACAACAGTCAGGCATAGCAATGACTTTCATGTGCATTCCAGTTCAAACTGGACATTTTAACCTTTTTTTTTTAGAACTCATATCTGATTTCAGTAAATGTGAAGGGTGTAAATCAGACCAGAATCACTGTTTGTTCTCCAACATGTTTGTTCTTCTCGCTGTTTATTTTTTTCTCTCCTCGCCATTCACTGCTCTTTTACTCGGCCGCTCTCTGGACCCCCTACCTCTGCGAGTTTACCCCACCCACTTGTGGGCGGAGACTATTCTGAAAGTGCTCCTGTGTACAAAGATCTTGTGTTTGTTTCTAAGACCTTTTTTATTTTACAATAAGTTCTGCTTGACATAGAACACCAAACAGAAGAACATTTTTTAGTATTTGCACTTTCTGACTGGATAATTGCACTAATCAGTGAAGCTGAATGTGTTTTTTTTGTGGGTCAGTAAAGCTGTCCATGTTTTTGCTGTTTACTAAAGCTGTTGTTTGTCTGGATTCTGGGTTTTAGGACGGTCAGTCTCGGACAGTCAGGCAGTTCCAGTTCACCGACTGGCCGGAGCAGGGAGTGCCCAAATCAGGAGAGGGCTTCATCGACTTCATCGGACAGGTGCACAAAACGAAAGAGCAGTTCGGTCAGGATGGGCCCATCTCAGTACACTGCAGGTACAGGAACACAGTGAACCCGCTCACTCATGCACCTGACTAATATATCAGCACAGTCAAGGA
The DNA here is from genome assembly GCA_037577295.1 of Ladigesia roloffi. Lineage (NCBI taxonomy): Eukaryota > Metazoa > Chordata > Actinopteri > Characiformes > Alestidae > Ladigesia > Ladigesia roloffi. Next base: position 787,836 of record JBBKCR010000080.1, on the reverse strand, counting down.
GACCCCAAAACAGTCTTGATTTACTGAAGTGTCTGCGTTTCTCTATCGCTCTCTCAGTGCGGGTGTTGGCAGAACCGGTGTGTTCATCACTCTCAGTATTGTTTTGGAGAGGATGCGCTATGAGGGTGTGGTGGACATCTTCCAGACGGTGAAGATGCTGAGGACACAGCGGCCGGCCATGGTCCAGACGGAGGTATACACATATCTACACACATATGGACAGTCACTCTTCAGACGATACTTCAAATATACCTCAAATGTGCGTCTTTACAAAAGAAAAAGTCATTTTGAAGAATATTTATTTGTCCAATCAGCTTGTGTTAACATGCATGTGAGAAAATTAAGAACTTTTGTATTGTAGAGTCACTGTTATAATGAGTTTAGAAGTATACTCTGTATTTAAGTTTGGGTCAAATTCAGGTTTATATATTTTTTATTTATTTATATATATATATATACACATATACCCATACACACATCACATATCAAATACCCATAATAGAAAAAATACTGGTTGGACTGGTTGTCTGTAATCCTCATGTTTACCGTCATATTTGTTAATATTATGACTGCACTAACATTTAGTCTATGAATGGAGTGATGACTTTGATCTTTCTTTATACTCAAAATGCCAGAGAGAGTTTCACCTCTACAAAAGAACATGCAGGACTAGCCCTTAAATGTAATTACGCTTATTAGGATGGGACTAATAAGTGTCCGCCAAAACGGGCCTGATAAAACCATCTCTTAGAAGGAGCGGGACTTCAAGCGGAGGCTAAGGAAAAATCGAAAGTTGAAGCTTTTGGCGTATCAGCATTCAGCCGTTTCCCCGTCGCTGTTCATTTGTATTGATATCTACAAAGCCCTCAGGTTAGCCATGCAAATTGATTCAGATAAGCAATTTCGCAGCCGGGCCGCGAGAAAAAGTGCCCTCTCCACAGTCGATGGGAAAATTGTTTGGCGAGATCAATGCGAACGGAGCAGCCCACGTGCCTCTAAAGCGAGCCTCTTGCGCCCCGCCGAGCAGAAGGACTGCGTTTTTCTTTTCTTTTTTTTTCTTATTTCTTTTCCTCCTCCTCGTCCTCCTCTTCAGAGTGCTCAGTGAAGAGAGAGAGTGAAAGAGAGAGAGAGAGAGAGAGAGAGGACATGAAGCTGGAGAGAAACATTCAGCCATGTTTTCATCGGCTTTCAGATGTAGTTTAGCTTTCTCATGTAGCTTTTGAAAGCTGAAGTTTCAGTTGCTATGGAAATGAGGGGGATTTAACAGAACACGGTGCGATGCAGGAGCAGGTGCTGGGCGTAGCGCTGTGTCAGTGAACAACCCGCTTGTGACGGCTTTAAATTGGTATTAATGCTATTTATAAACTGAACAATGTTAGCATGCCCTTCAAAAGCAAGTCAGAACGACCAGTATTCTAAATAGTCCTTAATGGAAAGAATCCTTAATATTAATGGGAATGGGAGTCCAGGAGACCCCCTGGACTGACTCACCACTAGATAGATGGCTCTTTAACAATGGAACCATGAACAAATGTTTTTTTTTTTTTTTTCATTCCTAATAAACAGACCTGTACCCAAGCCTTGTCCATGCTGCCCGATGGCAGGGCCAAAAGTGGCCCGCAGCCGAGCTAAATGCTTCCAGTGCTTTATGATTCCTTTAATATGTCCTAGAACGAGATCATTGGATAGTTTTACTGTAAAAACTGTAAAAAAACAAAAAAAACAAAAAAAACAATGGAGACACAAACTAACAGGTCGGCGAGGAAGCTCAAGCTCGTTTTGGGCTGAAGATAAATATAATTAAATGGCTTTCTATGTCTGTATCCATTTTATCTTTAATGCTGTGAGAAACTAGAAGGTGTATCATGACATCACTAACAAGTTCGCTGGGTTAGGTTTTCATCTCACGGTAATAAATGCAAAGAAACAAATGACAAACTCAAGCAAATTAAAGCTTCTATTCATGTGTGAATATTCTTTCTCTGCATGTAACCCATTCATCAAGAGAAGCAGGGGGGATTTGAGCCCATGACCTTTTGATCTCAGGGTGAACCCTCTAACCTCTAGGTCACCAGGTGCCCCAATAATAAATTATGTTTAAAAATAATAAAAGACTTCAAAAGCAGCACCATCAAAAGAAACTTTCCTCTGGTTTGGCTTTTGTGGTTCTGGGACGATGACAGACCATAAACTGTGAGAGAACTGAGCCGCTATCAGACAGAGATACACTGGAAAATCAAAGCTGCACATCGTAATCGTTTGGTTTAGGTAGAATACAGTTCCCGTATGATTGTGGAAACTACTCCAGAGCTAACCCCACAACGGGTAGTATCAGGATGGGGGAGAGGGAGGAACATCCCACCAACCCAGAGCTAAATTAAAGCTACATGAGCCGATGAAATTGTTCAGTAGAACATTAGTATGTTTTTAAGTAAGTAAGTAAAGTTTATTTAATTGCAAAAAAGAGAAAAAAAGCAGAATAAAAACAGTATAAAGAACAGAACAGTCATTTTGCTGCAAGTGTCGAAAGATTCAAACTCTTTTAGGCTTTGCAGAGTTACAGGGTTTAAAACACAGTGTAACTTCAAACACTATAAAACAGGTTGATTTAATGTTTTGACAGGATGTTTTTAAGATGGCTGAGTTGCCCTTGGGGTGTTTTTCCACTGCAAAACATACCAGAACCTTTGGCTCCAGAAAACTGGAGTTGTGCTGAATCTATTGGCCCTCAGTCTAATACAGTTGATTCCAGTTTCATGGTTCTTGCTACCTGCTCAGAACAAATAGGACAAATTGGGCCCTGAGGACTTTTTAGAATCAGAATATAAAACCTTATTGATCCCAGAGGAAACTGATAATTTTACGACTGCACCAACACACAGAGACAATAAAGATAAGGTAAATTATTCAGTAAACACTCAAAATGAAGAAAAAACACTCAATATGAAATATACTATGATATATAACAAAATATCTTACTGCTAGGTAATATACTAGTGATACATGTAGTTTGGCATTGTTCTCTATGCAGAGTAAACTAATGTGTGTGATGAGTAGTAGGTCAATACGATTGACCGTAATAATGCACATAACAATAAGTTATTGCACTTATTGATAATGAATGTCCACTGACTTTCTTTTAACACACAGCTGAATCCTCGACTGTTCCATGTAAAGATAAAGTCACTACTTTACCCTGGTATCTTCCGTTCTAAAATGAGTATCAGAAACGGTTTTGATCCTATAGGAAATTGCTTATGTTATGAGTTAATAGTCACAAAGAGACAAAAACATTATCAAGTATAAAACCTAACCCTTTCTCTCTCCCTCTCTCTCCCTCCTCTCTCTCTCCCTCTCTCTCTCTCTCTCTCCCTCCTCTCTCTCTCTCTCGCTCTCTCTCTCTCCCTCTCTCTCTCTCTCTCTCTCTCTCCTTCTCTCTCTCTCTTCCTC
>JBBKCR010000080.1:752597-767896 GCA_037577295.1 Ladigesia roloffi | reverse complement strand
AGTTCAAAGTTCACTGAAATATGAACGTGTTCAATGAACGCGTTCTTTTGAACTAGTTCATGCACAACACTGCTAACGGCGATACTTTTTTCAGTTACAAGTAATCAAACCAGTTACTGTTTCCCCTGTTACAGCGCCGACAATTAAAAGCGTGTTACTATAACTGAGAACGCTGACGCGGTTTTCATGCGAGCAGCGCCTCTCTCAGCCATAAGACCTCTCTTTCTCTGGTGTGTGTGTGTGTGTGTGTGTGTGTTCGGGGCCAACGGTGGAAATACAAAGAGAATTTTTTTAAATCAGTTTTTGATGTTGATCACTTGTTATTGTTGTAACAATTTAAATCTATTTTACCATGTTACCAAAACACTTTCCTCCAGGATAAATAAAGTTTTCTGATTTTGATTCTTAACTTTAGATTAAAACACATTTAGATTAAACTTGTTTTTGCATTACATTAGTAATTAAATGACACATTCCAAAACGATTAAGAAAGCAATTGCGTATTTAATGATAGACAGAATCTTGTAGCATAATTTGAAAAAAATACTATAGTACTGGTCTGGTCAACCTCTGATTGGTTGCCCAAATAGCTGCTTCTGATCTTGACTTATAAAGAGGTGATAATGTTGTGGGAGATGGGGGTGTATGTCTGGAATGTGTGATATATCAGGAAAATTCGATTATTTGTGTTGATATGGCTACTGTTATTTGGTCAAGCTTGTAATTACACTTAAACGCCATGGTTATTTTGCAATTGCCTGGAAAATTATCACTTGTTTTCAATTTCAGGCTACGTGAAATCAGGAAGAGATGCCTCATGTACAGCATGCAGGGTGTTACTGAAGCCACCCCGAATGTGGACTGTGACTTAGAAATGTCCTCTGTGAGCATACCTGCAATTAGGCTGAGAACTCTGGACTTCCTTTAGTGATGTGACGCCCAGGCTCTCAGTATTGTAGACTCATATGAGTGAAGTCCTCCTCCTTTAGTGCCTCTGAGACCTTGGCAGTTGACACATTGGGAGACTTAAACGGTAATACACACTGGGTCGTGATGTTTTGGAGACTCATTTTTTCATTCAGTTCAATTCGGTGTTTTTTTTTTGTTGTTGCCAGTGTTGAACTCCTACATACATTCTTCAGCCGGCTTTAAGTGTAGCATCACGACCTGCAGGAATGAATAGGAGGCCTGAGTCCCTTTACCAAAGAGTTGTATAACTGCACTAGCCAATTATGGAGAGGGTCCTCTTCCTGTTTTTAAAAGTTATTGTAGACTGTCTGCTGTTTTTAATAGGCCCATATCATGAATGTAATATGTAATATTTATTTGTTTCATAAAGGTTTTGTAAATGGAAATGAAGCAGCAAAAATGACTGTTTTGCATTAATTTCTAGGTTAATTTTAATTAGACCATCCATTTGGGTATAGTGTAGTTCTTTGGGGCAACTGGAAGCCTAGTGGTTGGGGAGTTTGTCATGCAAGCATGAAAATGTGGGTTTGATTCCCAAGACTGCTAGTGCCACCCCCCAGGAACACTTGGGCAAGGTACCGTCCCCACACTCTGCTCTCTGGGCGCTGTGTTCCTGGCTGCCCGCCACTCCGCCTGGTGAAATGGGTTAAATACAGATGAAGAATTTCACACTGTTAACTCTGGTGTGTTCACACATGATAAATTGGTAACTTTCACTTTTTAAATGTGACCTAAATTTGTTTTTGTAAAGCATTTATCAGATGCTTTTATCCAAAGCTGCTTCCATTTTCTAACTACAGGTGACAGTCTGCCTGGAGCAACACTGGTTCTCAGGAACCCAGTGGTGGTCTGCTGAATGTAGGATTCGAACCCATGACCTCTTGGTCCAGACACAATTATCGAACCCACTAGGCCATCACCACCTTTCAATAGTGGATAGGGGTCAGTATGGGCACTCTGACCTGTCTGCAGCTACACAGCCCCATACACAACAAGGGTACGGTGTGTTCTGACAGCTTTCTATCACAGCCAGTATTAAGTTTTTTATCAATTTGTGCTGTAGTAGCTCTTCTGTCAGACTAAACCAGACAAGCTACCCTCCCTAAGAACATCAATAAGCTTTAGGTGCCCAGGACTCTGTTGTAGGCTCACTGGTTGTCCTTCCTATTTTTGGTAGGTACTGACCACCTCATACTGGGAACACTCCACAAGGCCAGCTTGTAGGTGCTCAAACCCAGTCATCCATCCGAATGAAGAATGTTTTTTGATGTTTTGAGTAATGAGTAAATTCACAAAGCCACTAATGAATGTTTTTAGATGACATCAAGCTAAATGGTGTCTACTACCCTTTAATCATTGTTAGCTACATGTGTGGTTGAACTATACCTTTAAATGGCCATTCGTCTGACCAAGATCCATGGGAGATGGAGGTTACTTGGGAGCTAAAGAGACTGTGCATCAGTGACACTAAAAAAATGAAAACCAGGAAAGCTAGTTGGGGCATATAATTGAGAAAAACTCATTTGAGGCTTAGCAAATGCGAGAAAGTTTGCGCTCGTTGAAGGATTCCCGAATTCAGAAACACATCACAGCTTTATTCACAATCCATAGAACGTTAAAATCCGTTTCATTATAGTCGGGGTGCTAAAGTAATCTACGACTGACAAATGCCATAAACGACAGCAGAGAGAAAGAGAAAGAAATAGAAGCAGATGAGAAAAAAATAAATAAAACATACAAAAAAAAAAAAAGAAACCTCCAGCCTGACTGAAAATGGATTCTGTTCGTTCCATTAACAAACATGAATAACAAAACGGATGGGGTAATGGTTTCAATTTCTGGCCTTTGCTGAGCTACACGACGCCCTGCTGAGAAAAGACAATCTTCTCATCGGGGGTCCATACGGCGCTCACTATAGGCCATGATGGCAGTGAATGAGGTGCTTTAATAAAACTCGCTTTATGACAACAAAGTTCCACATTACAGCGTATAATCATCTGTTAAAACACGAGCTGCCCATTAGACTCTGCAAACTGCTCGGAGGATCCTGTTGATGTGTTTGAGGAGCTGCCTGTTTGGAGTGTGAAAGTGGGGCTAAATGATGCTCAGTGTGATGGTCCTGTCTTCTGCCTTTATCTCATTCTCCAGTTCATAAAAATTAGCCTACCAGCAAGCCTTATTCTACATATTCTCCAACTTCTCCACCATGATCTTCTAATTTATACCTGCTCCTTCTTGTTTTAACTGGACTAGGAGTTTTTTCCACACTTTTCACAAAATGGCTGCACTTTTGTAAGCAAAATGAGGAATATTTCAATATAATGGAAGAAGGGTTGTTTATGGCATGGATGGACAGTTAGGGGGTGCATGTGTTGTGTGTGTTTTTGGGGTGGGTGGCGTGCGAGTTGCGCGTGTGTGTCAGCGCACGTTTGCAGAAATATTTGGCTGCTCAGAATCGGTGGGGTCAAAAGGGCGCCCCCGTGTTGAACCACATAGGCCTGCAGCACCCTCCTCCTCTTGGCAGAACCGAGCCTGAAGACCTCAGTACTTCATCCGGAACCCGCGTCCTTGCCAGCCCGACCTCGCTACAGCACAACACAGACTGTCAACATGCCGTTGTAGCGAGGAACTGGTAAAATTCTTAAATATGTCTGGACTATATTCCATCGTTGATAAAAAATTAATAACTTGCCATTATTTTATTGCATACACTGCTGATTTCTAAAGACTGCTGCTCAGTGGTGGCCACTAGTGTCTTGAGCTGAAACTACGCTAAGAGACGCTAAAGAGTGGTCCGGACCAACCTTACGAATGTGGGACGTACATAAGATATACTTAGTGTACGGACGCTTAGAGAACCATCCCATAAAGTTTAGAAAGAGGTTAAGGTGAAATTAAGACCTACTTAGCGATAAGAAGCTTTCGAGAAATTGGGCCCTGGGCCTTAAACCACATCCACAAATCTGCTCCACCTTAACCCTTCAGTGAAGGCATTTTAAACAGATTCACACTAAAGTTAGAAAATCTGTTACTCTGTGTTGTGAGTTGTTCTTGTATTTGCTCCGGTTGCACCACCTGATTGCAGAGCAACTAAACATCTCCTCAGTGAGACGATGTTCTAGTGTTGTAGTACTCGAGACCGGTCTCAGACTCGAGACTGGTCTTGAGACCTTTTTCTGTTTCTCGGTCTCATCTCGGTCTTGACCCCTCAAAGACTCTGTCTTGACTCGGACAACAGTAGAAGGAGGAGGACTCATTAAAAATAAACTGGTCTCGAGGACTCGCTCTGAAATTATATGTTCATGGTAACAAAAAACGCCAACAATTATCCATCATTACAAATAAATTCAAATAATTATAATAATAATTTAATTAAAAATTCATTATTAACTGAGGTGATATGAAATCACGGCTATGAAAACTGACTTGTTTTTTGTGGTCTTGGTCTTGCTTCCTCAAAGACTCGGTCTTGACTCAGACTCGACTGCATTTGAAAACCAATGGTCTCGTTCTTGACTTGGTCGTGACCCGGACTCGGCATAGGCGGTCTCGTCCCCATCACTACACTGTTCACCTCAATATTGTGTCACTCATTTGCCATTTATTTGCATAAAGGATGATTGTGTGTTTTAAAACAGGACAAGCTGTGGTTGGTTTGGTTATAGTGACATAGTAATTATGAATTCATATTAATATTCTATAAAGACAGTTTATAAAGGTGTGTAACCAAAACAATAGCTTGGCAGTGTTGCTTGTCAAACAATGTTTCTTTATTGTGTGTGCTGTGCTCTTGAGTGTCCTTCATGGCATTCTGTCCATCAATAGACGTACAGTCAGCTTTGATGTAGTTCTGGATTTGCTGTGAAATGTAAAGCTCTATGCGAAAGGTATCAATCTTGAATCATCATCAACCTATAACGCAGTGGTTACTCATTAGAAAATTTGTTGTTTTATTATAGAGCACTTTTAAAATAAAACAACACTTCCTTTAGTGTATTACGATCTGTCAGAAGGTCAGAGAGGATCTTATTGGACAACTGCATATTGTCTAATGATGCTGCTTTATTAGAGTACTGATCAATAAATGATAAGGCCTACTGAACGTTGTTTAACTTGTATAGAACTAGCATGCTGCCAACTTATAAACATACTGCTACTATTCATTTCGTATCTTGTAAGGCACTAAATTCGTTTTGTGGCATGTATTTTAATGTATAAATGTTCATTGTTTATGCATTTATCTTCAAGAAACAGAATGGCCAGTATTACAGTATAGGAATATGATTCAAGCTAATGAAGGAAAGCACTCCAGTAAATGCTCTTTTTGTTGTTCTTCACAGCTTGGACCCTCCTGTGTAGCACGCATAAAGCGGTCACTAAGGACACCCGCCACGCGGCGTAAACACATTAGAACAAAGGCACAGAGACGGATGAAGCTGGAGGTTCGCCCGTGTGTGTCAGCTACGCATTTAGAGCTGAAGATTGCGACCTTTGCAGTCTCTGGGAGAAATAAGCCGCCATTTTTCATACAGCATGTCACGTCACGCTCGGCTGCACGGCCCTAGAAATTCACTGCCCTGGCCATGAATTTCTCGAGACGTGCAGCCGAACGTGACGTGACAAGCCTCTGCGAAAAATGCCGGCTTATTTCTGACCTAGACAATCTTCTCTCTTTCTGACAAAGCCATCATGAGAGCTGGTTTATTCCCCATGGAGCCTCTTTATGTCTTTATCTCCTTTTCCCCTGGTTTGTGTTTCAAATTCTCTGTTTGTGTCTCATGGGATACAGTCCTTTCTCACTAGAGGAATATGGCTAATAAAAGTGTGGAGGATTACTCAAGACAGGCTCTGTGTCTGAAGTTTGCCTCAGCTTAGCACTGATGCTACGATGCTAATATAGCTAACAAACAATGGAAGCTTATTGTTAGCAAATGCCCATATTCCAACTATGTAATCTCTCGTGGACTTCCATGTGTGGTTTCTGACACACTGGCCATCCATAGCAGATCTGTGATGACTAACTTTAAAAATCTGCTAAACCTGCATTATTATTCTACAACTAGTTTAAATTATCAGCACTATCAGTATGTATACTCCTTTTATTACTTTGATCTCTTCCTCTGCCATATTCTGGTTTATTTCATATTTTATTTATGTAATGCATATTAATTGACCTTTTGTGTTTGATAAGTTGCTATATAAACTTATTTAAGTGAAGTTTGCAAGCTAGTTTTCTGAAGTTTGCTAGCTACTTTGCTAGCTACTTTTCACAACCCTATCACAACCCCTAACAACTCCTATCTGGAAACAAACTGGTTCTGTATTACTAAAAATAATCAATTCAAACTTTTGGATTGTAGCTAGCTAGCTGTGATATTTGAATATTTTCAGTTTCAGATGATTTTGCAAACAGCATTATGCAGATGTGGAAGATGTGGAAGTTGTCAGCTCTGTTCTCTACCCGCGGTATTTTCACCTGATTATGAGATGGTAAATGCTAATGATTGCTGAGGGAATTAATGCCTCTCAGTAACCAAATCACTCCTTTTGTCTCTCGCTCGCGTTCGATGGCTTTATGCACAGGAACATCTGTGTGGAACCACTTTCTTCACTCTGTGCTTTTCAGTGCTGGAGAAGCCTCCCAGCTCGTCGAAGCAAAAATTTAGGCCCTCTTTAGCTCAATAAACAGCTTCACAATGCTCAATCACACCCGCCGCAGCGCCACGCTGCAGACATGGCCTCAGCTACTTCAACTCAATCTGCAATTAGAATCCTTTCACCGCACCCCGCATACCCTCTCACACTCACATCTCCATTTATCACTCACTGCTTTCTATACCCCCTGCTTTCTATAAGTTTTTGCTTTCCCTTCTTACTTACGTTTTGCATTTATTTGGTAGAAGTCTGAGTGTATGTGTGTATGTGTAAATGTGTGTTTTTGTGTTTTTGTGTTTGCTTGTGTGTACATGTGTGCGTGTGTGTGTGTGTGTGTGTGTGTATATTTTTTGTGTGTGTATATATGTGTGTGTATATATGTATGTATATGTTTGTATATATGTTTGTGTTTATATGTGTATCAGGGCATGACATTGGCACCCGCCCACCCGCCAAATGCGGGTAAAATTCGGCTGTGGCGGGTAGTAACTTTAGTCTCACTTGCCACTTTGGCGGGTAGTTTATTCTTTTGTATGACATATTTTTGTTGTATATTTTTCTAAAGGCATCTGATATAATAAACGCAGTGCAACGTAATATTACACGCATGAGCTGCTATATCAACATTCTGACACAACTTGTTTAGAACATGCGCTAATATCTCTGTTAGCAGTAATAACTTGCGGTAAGAAGCTGTAAAGTTACTCTCAACTGATAGGCCTACTTGGACAGTATTATGTGGTGGCATATAACTGGTGTTTCAGACCCTGCTGGTTCTGTTGTAAATGAACAACAGGAACAAGATAAGAGGAAAGTAAGACGATATTGGCTAGTTCATTGCAAAGAAAAAAAACACCACGCAGTGCCAGGACTGCAGGGAGTATGGAAACGAGTGAACGAAGGGTCTTTCTTTTGTGACTGGCACCAACAATCTTCTGATAATAAAATTGTGGCTAGTAAAAAGGCCGAATGGCTAGTGACTCCGGAAATCCAATAGCCACATTGGCCAGTGAGCAAAAAAGTTAATGTCATGTCCTGGTGTGTATGTGTGTCTTTAAATATGTTGTGTCTGTATGTGTGTTAGTGTGTGTGTGTGTATATATGTTGTGTGTGAATGTGTATATATATTTTCTTTGGTATAAGCAGGTAAATGCATTAATGAATTCATTTAATTTACAGTAATGAAAATACAGAACTTTAAACATGAAAACACTCGAGATGCTCCATGGGGGAAATTCTGGACTGCAGCTTCACAAGGCAGCAGCCAATCAGCAGCGAGGAGAAATAAAATCTCGGATCGGCTACTTTCAAACCTCCTGCCTCAGAGTACACCTGACTGTGATGTATGCCACGCCCCCTTGTCCTCGTGCAGGTTGTTTATGTTTGGGGCAGTGCTGAGCTGCAGAGGTTCATTCGGTTCAGGTGTCTTTGTAACCGCCGATTGTCTTTGTAACCGCCGATTGTCTTTGTAACCACCGCGAGCTGTACTCCGTGGTGGGAGGTTCTAAAATCTGTGATGGACTGAAACCGTGACTACTGATCTTTGTGAATGTGGGGGGTTACTGTATATCTGTGCGTGTATGTGTGTTCATATATGCGTGTCTGTGTGTGTATGTGCATGCGTATAGGATTGTGTGCATTTGTGTGTGTCTGTGTGTGTCTGTGTCTGTGTCTCTGTGTGTGTCTGTGTGTGTCAGTCAGTAAGAAAGCAAAGTGTGAGTACTGGTCTAAACTAGGCCCCGGCAGTTTTTAAATCATGTAAAGCAGTTGATTATGCAGCGAGCGCGTCACTAAAATAAATAAATAAGTAAATCTCTGATGAAAGATGATGGTGTTATGGCGGAACGGGAGGTCGGCTGGCAGCTGAAGAGTGTAGTTATTACACTGTATCACGTAATGTGTGCAATGTGAAAGAAGTGGCAGTGCTTTGTCATGTAGATGTCACAGATATGAGCCAAATCTACTCATCACTGCAGTTCCTCAACATTAACCCCTCATTCTTCCCTTCCTCATCACAGACAATAGAGGGAACGGCTCAATTAGAATGATCTGATGTTTTGATTGGTTGATTAATAACAATTGATAATTCTCATAGCAACTCATTCTATTCTCTTATTCTGCAGATTTACTATACAGTCCTCATAGTTATTGTGCTTAAAAATAATGATCTAAATATTCTCACAATATTGTGCAACTTAAAATATGACTAAACAAACTATGACTAAACAAAATATGACTAAAAATAAAACTATGAATACACTTAAAATATGTTATTAAACTTAAAATACATGGTGACCTCATGCTAAGGGAGTTGCTCTTGTGATTAGAAGGCTGTGGGTTTGAATCCCAAAACTGCTAGGGGCACCACTAAGGTACCCTTGAGTAAATTTCACACTGTGTGCTGTGGCTTGGTGTGTTTACACTTGACAAAAAGGGACCGCTTTAGTTAAAATGGATTAAACTCATATTCAGCTTGAAACATATATAAAAGGTAAACATATAATTACAATTAAAAAAAGATTCCGCATCAACTATTAATTCAGAAGCAGCCACTATTAAGTATTGGGACATGTAGCTTGAATGATTAAGAATTGACCATGAATGATTAAGTACTACCCTGAATGAAGTATTTACCTAGAACTACAAGGTATTTACTGTGAATCGTTCAGTTACTACGAGGTAATTAAGATATACATTCTGTTGCTATGAGAGTAAATTAAAGTGTAGCACCACAGACCTTGTTTATGAAGTTTTAGGATTTAACATGACACACACACAAATATTCACACTCAATCACAGCCTCTGATGTCTCTGTCTGCCGCTCTATATGCATGAGTGTGTGTGCCTGTGAGAGAGACAGGGAGATATTTTCCTCTGCATTTATAATTGGTGGAATGAGCTTTAGTGATGACACCAAGGGGGAACTCTTCAGGCTAAAACCCCTCACAAACACAAACACAAACACACAAACACACAAACACACACACACACCATCACTGCAGGGCACATATATATACACACACACACATGCACACACAGAGTCGAGAGAGAGGGAAATATATACAGTGAAATCTGGCAGGCATTTTGTAGGTGTTTACAGCTTTGCTACTTAGATAAGTGTGTGTGCGTGTGTGTGTGTGCGTGTGTGTGTGCGCGTGTGTGTGTGTGTGCGTGTGTGTGTGTGTGCGTGTGTGTGTGTGTGTGTGTTTGTTTGTGTGTAAAAATGTGTGAAGTGGCAGGGTGGGGGGGTGAGCAAAAGTGGGTTTATGTAAATCCATATCCTCTTAATGGTGCATAACACCCCCCACCCACTCACACACAGTTTATTTCTCGCGTGTTCCCTGCAAGACGTCATATTACATAAAGTACACACCACACATCCCAAGGTTGGTGTTGATGTTTGCTCAACTGTTTTGCAGGAAATGACCAAATAAATACTTGTTCACACCATATATTTTCTTGCACAGACTATAAAACTGCGAGAAATACTGACATTTTATATATGGGAGTCAAACGAATTTGGCACATTCTGTCCCTTTGTTATAGTGTGAGTCAACCCTTTAGGTTGGTGGAAAAGGAAAAGGATAATTTAGTCATAATTTAAATGTATTATTATACAGCTGCTTCATTTAGCTTCTACGTTCTGATTGGCTGAAGCTCATTACAAGCTGGTGCTAGATGGGACTGAGATCTGTAGTATTTGTTGAACAATGTCCGGTTCCTCAAACTGTTCCAGAATAATGTTTGAGGCATGGCAGAGAGAAATATTCTGAAAAAGGTCACTCCCATTAGAGAATATTGTGGCACTGATAGGGTCTGAGGCAGTGTTTATGTGGGTGATATCAAAGTAACATCCACATGAATGCAGGACCCAAGGTTTCCCAGCACAACATAGTCCAGAGCATCACACTGCCTCTGCTCTCTTCCCATAATGTATCCTCATGCCATCTGTTCTCTAGGTCACTGATCTACATGCACCTCACCGTCCACCTGATGTACAAGAAAACATGATTTATCGGACCAGGCCTCGTTCCATTGGTCCTTGGTCATGTTCTGATACTTACATGCACACTGTAGCAGCTTTTGGCAGTGAATGGTGCCAGCATGTGTACTCAGCAAATAACAGAACATTTTGCAAGGTTACTTGCAATTTTAGCCTACATGAATTTTGTCTGAATTTTGTACAACAGTAGGTCTTCTTTGGAATCAGATCAGACAGGCTAGTCACTGAACTGCATTTTCCTGTAAAATCACCATAACATGTAAGTCCTGTAAAATCACCATAACATGCGTCCTCTTGCTTTATTTTAGGCTAAGACAAGTTTTGCCTTCATTTTGTCATTTTCAACTGAAAAAATAATGGAAAAATACACATTTCCAAAAGTTTTGACAGGCAGTATACAATACACCCAGTTTTAAGTGTTGTTTGTTTAGAGACAGTACAAAGCGGGCGGAATGCTCAAGCATAGCTCTTTTGATTGCCTCAATTAGCCAGGGCAATTGATTTCACAGTCTTCTTTCTTTTCTGTTATTCGGCGAAAGGATTGCACACGACCCCACTGTAGCTCTTCCACGATGACTCCGACTGCACAGCTCGAGTTCGGCTGAATGGAAATGTGCACACGCGCACACACACACATATATACACACACACACACACACTCTGAATGACACATTACCACAAACTACAATTATGGTTAAATGTGACTCATTGAGTGACATTGAGCCAGTGGAGAAAACTTGTTTCGTTTCCCTGGCAACCATGGTAACATCGCTGAGTGGCAAGACGGGCATTTGATCCATTTGAAGTTTACCATGCATGCCTGTGGTCTGTGATAACTGTATGGAGGCAAGTTGACAAGTTAAAGTTATTTTTTCATGAGATAATCCTTAATCCCCAGAAATCTCTCCATGACTGCCCGGAAAGTGACAGTCATAGGTAATTATGGCAAATTAAACGGGGGGATGTTTTGCTGAACCATTTTGATCCGGTGGCTCGGCAAATGAACAACAACTTGCTACAAGGCAGGTAAGTCTATACACTACCTGGCCGCTTTAACAGAAACCCCTCCCTTAGGGCCCAACTTGCTTGTAAACATAAACTGTAGCCCATCTGTTGATGCAGTCTGTGTTAAATAGGGGTGCATGGTTCAAAAACCTCATGGTTCAATTCAGTTTTGATCCTTAATCTCATGGTATGATTCAAAACGTCCATTATTTTTTATTTTCCATCAGTCTGAAATACAGCTCTGGGATAATAGTTAAAGTCACAATAAAAGCATATTAACTGTTGCAAAAATAAACTACAAATATTCGATTAAACAAATTAACACCTTACATAAAAGTAGATTAAATAAAACCAAATAAGAGCTGCAACATTTAGCTGTAAAGTGTAATATCCAAAATATTTTCTTTCAAGCTGTTTCCATTTCAGCAGACAACAGTTTTTGAGCTGACAGCTACAGTCCAAAAAGGGAAATATGAATCGATTTTGAATCGGTAAAGAGAGAATCACGATTCTTTTGTGAATCGATTTTTTTGCATACTCCCTAGTATTAACCATCCTGTAATCGCTCATCAGTGGCCCGTTTCTGACCAAAGAAACGTGATTGCTGAACCACTCTCAAACCAACCCACACCATTAAACATCAGGGGTCATGTGGTCAGAAGCTGTAGGGGCCGATATTCTTCTGAAATTAGGGGTATTGACCCATAGAATGCGAGCTGCATGGATCCATGATGGAGGTGCAACTAATGGTCAAATGTCAATATACTGTATGATTTGAATTGTTGACCAACACTGCAGGTTAACGACAATCCAAGATTACAGATGATACACCACCATCTTTACACTTAGAGCTTTGCATTTATACTTTTTTACATTTGACAGGTCATTCACAACTAAATCACACTGAACTCAGGCTGCATCTGAACAATGCAGGACACTCAAGAGCACAACAAACACACAAACACAGTCATGCTGTAAAATAAATCTTTATATTTAGTTCAACTTGATGTGTCAAAGTAACACCGGCAGATGACTGTGCCTAGCTGTTGTTTTCATTGCACGCAAGTATTTATGATCTCTGCATATTCATTCATCACAACTATGGCACTGTAACCATACCAACCACAGCTTATGCTGATAAATCACTTACATATTCATCTTGTTGAATGAGGTAAAGTCAAATAAGTAACACCAGCAAGTGATGTTTAGCTGTTCTGGTGTCAGCCAGCATGAATACAAGACCAATTAACAACACAAAATAAAAAACGAATACTTAGTATTGAACACTGTCACATAAACAAAATAATTTGACACAGCCATAAGTAGAACTGTTAAAAAAGGCTCCACTGTTAAGGGTTAAACTTAATCATTTCAGTAATTTTATGTCAAAATGTGAACCATACAATATATAAGGTATTAGGTCTAATAAAGTGGCCAGTGAGTGGAAGCACAGGGTGGATGTTTCTAATAAAGTGGCCAGAGATTGGAGGTGTATGGTTAAACAGCCAATTATTTTTACCACCTTATATAGAACTCAGTTTTATACATTCTGCACTTAAAATCAAAGTGCACTTGTAAAGCAGACGCCACTGAGTTGATGAGAAATGAGAACAGCAAAGAGGGGGAAAAAAACACTGCAAAGTAAATGATCATGTTTTCTCCCCCTCCTCTCCCCCCCTTCGCTTCCCTCTACATCATGAAAGTAATCTTTGAAATTAAACGCCTTATCTCAAGCAAAAAATGAAATGAAGTTCTCACCAGAAAAAAAGGAGGAAAAAAAAAACACATGAGGAAAAGAGATAGAGGCTTCAGAAACTGTCAACATGCAAGATCGCATCTCTCTCTCCGAGCAAGAAAGAGAGTGCGAGGCAGATGGAGAGAAATGACTAATTAAACAAATTCGCAAATTTTCATACAAGTTGTCATATGTTTTCATGAAAAAAGAAAAAGGGCCTAGTTTTCCGTTTCTGTCAAGCTCACCATAGCTCAGAGTAGCTCAGCGCTGGCCTGCCACCAGGGCGGTAGCAGCCGGGCCGGGTCGGGACGACATCTAAATGATTAAAATAACACATGCTGATGCTATTTGCTGCTGCTCCAGTGAGGAATGACCTCACTGAGAAATGACGTAAGCGCCAGACGTTCAGAACATGAGGCTGAAACATTTACGGCTAAGTTTCTCACAGAGGCTTGGGCCTGCTAAGAACGATATTAATGTTACATGCCACCTCCCAATGCTGATGACATATTTGCGAGGTCCTGCATGGGTGCTTGAATGAAGTGCTTTTGTCTTGGACATACTTAGCATACCTTTGGCAACAGATCAGCTTCACAATGCTAGCATGGGTCGTAGCAAGTGAGAGGTAGTGCACACCTGTAACATATTATACAGCGTTCATATACCACTGACATAATTGTGAGGCTCAGCTTGGGCACTCCAGCTAAACCAAACCTTGTGGGCTATTTTTCCTGTACAATTGGGACCAGTCACTAGCACGGCTAATCATCAGCGGGAGCTAGCACAGGCACAACAGTTTCACGGTTATATTCATCCCAATTTAGTTCATTCAGTCATTCCACCAAGTTGGTACAAAGCAGAGTCCAGGTATGAGCCCCTAGTGGGTAAACCAAAGGTGACAGAGGTGAGGGAAAAACTCCTCCAGCTGGTGGAAGAAACCTCAGGGGCAACCAAGAGTGAAAAAGGGGACACATCCTTCTCTGGTTGACCTGTAGGGAAACACCAGTTGCTCCTGAATGGGGGAGGAGCACAGGGTCCCAGTGGTGATCAGTCACTAGACAAATGTGCAGCAGTTTCCCTTGGAAAGAAAACAGAGAACATAAGTTTAGGGGTGTTAAGTTTACATGGTAAGATTTATAACTGTAAGGAGTGCAAGTTGAGACTCCAGCCTGGAATATGCACTTTCTAAAATGCTAATGATACATTTCGATGGGGTTTAGTTTGAGCAAACCATGGAATTAAGACATTTATTATGAATAAGTTACAAGAACATGCATTTGCCAAATGTGTCTAAGTCAGGTTTAATTTTGGATACTTTCCATTTGTTCACCTACTAAAGCCAGAAATGCTAATAAACTGTAAAAGCTAAAGCACATACTTAGAGAGTAGTATTATGATTGCAAGAGGTATACAGTTACGAATAGTATATTTCTGAAAGTTTCACACATTGATGCATGAATTAAACTAAAGGATTGTGGAATTGTATCTTGATTGTGATGCAAATTAGGAATGCCAGAAAGGTTAACAATCTTTGGGAACACAGATCGATTTAAAATGCATCTAAATATGATTAATTTGTGAGCTTTTTCAGAACTGGTAATTTATTCCACTGTAAATTTTGCAGCATGTTCAATTTGGTGAGGCTGGCATGGGTAATATCATGTAGAAGCAGAAATAGGTCTGTGTAGAATAGAGGTAAGATTTTATTCGTCTTTAAATACTGGGGACATTTTTGTAAGAGGTTTCAATATATTCACAGCACGTGAATGTTTTATTCGATTTTATAAAAAATTGGTAAGAGTTGATCCTAACACTATGAAACACAATGTACTTAAAATATTCTTAACTCTACCTGAATTTATGCACCAAACACCTTAATTTGAATTAAGTGCCCATTAATTTGTAAACTGTTCCCTTAATTTTACCTTAAAA
>JBBKCR010000080.1:734049-752497 GCA_037577295.1 Ladigesia roloffi | reverse complement strand
GTTCAGTTCAAAGTTCACTGAAATATGAACGTGTTCAATGAACGCGTTCTTTTGAACTAGTTCATGCACAACACTGGCAGCTGCGTTCCAATGCTAATGTGTTTAGCTTCAACACAGAGCTTCATGCTCATCAGAATGTCTTCCCTGGTCTATTATGGGAGCTTTTCAAATAATATCTGAACATTTTTCTTCCACAAACTGTGGGGAAAATCACATAGTGCTTTAGTAGTTTCCATTTAATTCATTTTGTAGGTTGAGGGTTCAAATCCCAGGACTACTAGTAGCACCACTGAGGTTCCCATGATGAAGGTACCATCCCTACACACTGCTCCCCGGGTGCTGTGTTTCTGACTGCTCACTGCTTCACTTGTCCGATACCTTATTGGTCTTCTGTTTGGGCGATTCCTTCAGGGTCTCCGGTCTCTCCCGCAGTCCTAGGTCATGTGTTTCAGATGAATTAGAGATTCTGTTGGGACTGTAGGTGTGAGTGTCTGAGAGAATGGGGTGTATGTGCACCTGCAGCAGACTGGTTCCCAACACTGGATGATTCCCAGCTATGCGCCCAGAGACCCTTGGATAGACTCTGGGCATCCATCACCCTAGTCATGCTAACTGGTTACAGTGAAAAATGAATGTATTATTATTATTAAAAAGAAAAAGACCATCTTTTGTACATCATTACCATAATAAATTAGCACATTAGCAAAAGGCATTATAAATTTAGAGAGCTGTATTCCACTGCAAACTGAAGTTTTAACTGCAATGCAGTCAGTCTGATCGGAAATACAGCTACACATATGTGCCATTACAATGACAATCCACCCTGCAGATACACGCAATGCTGCATAGTTAAGCTAAATATCCTCCTGAGTTGTGTCCTGACCTGCTGTTAATTCGCCACGGGGCGTTTTGGACGAGCCCTTGGTTTCCAACACGCCAGCTCTTCCCGCGCTTTGAAGCTCAGGAGCACCTTGCAGACAGAATATATTATCATCAGAGACGCCGTTCAGAAGAAGGCGGAAGGAGAGAGGGGGGGTTGCAACTAAACACCTGTTGTGGAGAGCAGTGAAGCTTGCGATTTAATTTTATCAGCCCGCAAACAATCTCTTATTAGGGTGGGGTGGGGTGGGGTGGTGTGGGGAAGGAGCCGGGCGATGATGGAAATCAGTGAAGCACACTGAACAGCATCCAATAGAGCCATACATAAGAAACGAGGAGGGAACACGTCCCCGTCACCAGAGCCTCGCTAGCGAGAAGTTTGTTGGCAGTTACACAAAGTGATACGTTCATAATGTAAACAGCACGCCGTGTTTATCCCTTTACCCTTTTTTTTTTGTGTAGGTTGGTGTCTTGTTTTGAAATCAGCCCCCTCGTGCCTTTCATGCATTTTGGATTAAACGGCCTTGGCAGGAAGGCCTTGAGGTATCGAGTGTAATAATAATCATTAAAAGCTTTAATTATGTGCCACTAAATTACAAGGAGACGAAAGTGAACGCCCGAACAACATGAAATGGGATCAAAGGCAGTCACAAAAGTGACTTTAGAGTTTGAAGAGAAATGATTGGTACGTTGATGAGAATAGGTGAATTGTTTTACTACATTCTAAATAAGAGAACTGCAGAAAGAAATGTAAATATTATGAACAGAAACATTTTCGGTTATAACGTAACTGGTAGCAGCTGTGTGTGTGTGTGTGTGTGTGTGTGTGTGTTAACGTGTGTTTGAGTGTGTGTTAGTTAAAGTAAATGGACCCATTACAGCATAAACACAGCACAGCACATACTGTAAAATTCTTCCTCTGTATTTAACCCAGTCACCAAGTGAAGCACCAAGTGACAGTGGAGAGAGTTCTCCTGGACTCCGGGTCATGGATGGTTGTGGGATCACGAGGGATCGAACTCACAATAGTCCAAAAAGGAACCAATGCCTAGACCGTTGTGCCTCCATGATAAGACAGACCTAAGAAATTATCATTATGACCCAGCTGTCTTGTCAGTATCACCATTACAACATCGACAGGCAGTACGGATAAGACATACATACACTCAATGTGTAGTGTTAATCACACTCTTGTACCATTGACAGCCACTGACAGATAATTTGTCTTTTATTGAGAAGTGTGTTCCTGTGAGAGGTGATGGGAGATGAATGAAGGATCCATTCATCTTGCAAGTAGCTCAGCGGAGTGACAGTGTCTTTAACATCCCACATTCACTAAACTGGGAGGACCTGGTTAAAACCTAGTTGGTTTTTGTTGTGTCAGTTTTGTTATATCCCTGTTATTTTAAAGAATTTGGACTGATGTATCAAGAGAGACAAGGACAGTAAAAGATACCAACCAATTAGTGCCGTGTATAGTTACAGAGTGCCATAAAATGTACAAGCAGTTGTATATAAAGAAATGACGTGCAAATGATAGGGAAGCTGGGGTCTCGATAAGTAACAGAATACAAAGCAATGTCCCTAATCCCAATTTTTGTACTTATTCCTGGATATACTCAAACATAAACGCTGCCTAACTACACTGCTTAAACTACAATCAAACCTATATGGGACCCCTAGCGTGTTTAACATCCAAATACTACATTCTTCACAATGTAATTCTATAGGTATACAGGAGCTCTCTGTACCTAAAGTGTAGGAACTTGCAGTGTGACCTGCAGTGCTCTTTCATTTTGCAGTATATCTCAGTCTGGCAATTCTGTTTCTGACGCATCAGCACTGCAATTCTCTCCCACAGTATTTGGATGGTTGCTGTCCCCAAACCAAGGAGTCGTACCAGCTAAAATTTGTATTTTTTTCTGTCAGAGCTGCTTTTTGTTATTGTGGTCCTGTTTGGGTTTTTTTTTTTTTTTCAAACTTTTACTTTCTATGTTATGAAATGCTAACTCAGCTAACTTGTTAGCAATTTATTCCCTTGTTTTTCTCACAGTGTTAAAGTTGCATTTGTATTAAAGAGACATTTGTTCTTGTATTTTGTCGACATCCCAGCTGTTAATTTGTATCTCCATTGTTGTTTTATGCTTGAACAGTATAAAAGGCCTCTTTCCTTGCTATGATGAAACATTCATTAGGAAGCAGTGATGCAGTCCCACTTTTGGTCCTGCCATCAAGCAGAACAATGAAAGCATGGGTGCATTTCAGGTAATTGGAACTTTATTTGTACTGGAATAACATTTGTACAGCACAGTTCCTTATGCCTGTGGAGAAACTCCATATGATACACAATCTGATTTTGGTATTTAAAATGGTACTTACAGCACAACTAATGGAAATGGTTCTACACAAGACTATAGAAGGAGTTGATTAGTTACCTGACCCCAACCTGGCAGAACCAAACAAGAGAAAATATGTACATGTGAATATTTACAAAGCAGACCAAGAGATCAGCACAATGATACACAAGCTAAAAGCGAAATGAGAGTTCTGCTCAGACAGTCAAGCTTCTAACGCAACAATCTACCAATGGGAGGGGAAACAGATGATAGAGGTTCAGTATGGAAAAGGCAGACATGTTTAACGTTAATCGCACAGCAGTACCAGTGACAGCTAGTAGCAGTTGATTTATCTTGTATTAAGAAGGGTTTTTCTTTATGGGTGATGGGCAATGAATGGCAACCTATTCATCTCACCAGTAAATGTCAAACGGTGCCTTTAACATCACACATTAAACTGGTTGGAATTGGTAAAAAACTAGATTGCTTTTGTTGTCGTGATGTTTATAGTCAGTTTCTCTACAGTGGGTCATTAGTATTGAAGCCAAATACACAAATGATTGAGTCAGGAATGTATCTCTTATAATTAATAAGAACTAATACAATTTTCTAATTAGCAAGAAAAATCTGACATGTTTTATACACTTCCATTCATCAGTCACGGTCACACCTTTGACAGCCACTGGCCAGCAATGAGTTGTAGGGAAATAATTCCAATCTGCTGGCGATCCATCAACAAGTCATTTCACCGGTGGTTGTTGGTGGTGCAACCATGTCATTAACGTTGTGCTGGAGAGAGAGAGATGACTCTGCTGAATTGGATTGGATTGGCCACCTAAGTGAAAAGTAGATTTTTTTGCCGCGTCATTGCGTTTGAGCTCGTTCCCGTTCGGCCGTTTGGGGAGGCCGTATCGCAGAAATAAACCGTCAGCTATCTCCACATCAGAAATGATGACACCAATCTGTCGGCAAGCAGCCATTTGCCCGGCATCCTTCAGAATCCATTGTGTTTTCAATTGTCTAGTCCGCCGGCCGTAAAGAGAAGAACACGGAGGCGCCTACTGAGCGGAGGCACCGCGGCAAATTGAAAGTGTAATTTCTAACAATATGGGGCCCAGCGGTTGGGGAAACCGATTGCCTCCGATGCTTCTCTCACTCACCGCCACACTTTTGCCAACGAATGCAAAGCTGGGGGAAATGGAAGCTTCATTCCAAATAAATAAGATGGGGAATAATGGAGGGAGTAAATGACTTTCGCCCGAGGTTAGTGTGGGCTCATTGGGTAAGCCCATTTGAACACAGGCACCCAATGCCCCTTGGGTCGTGGCGGAGCTACTGCGGCAGTGGCCGCTTTGTTGGCCTCCAGAAATTAATTGGCAAATGGCATTTGACAGTGAAATATGTTAGTCTTTACCAACATAGCTGACTGCGGATTCTATTTCTTGGCTTGTCAGATTGTGAGTTTGTTTGACTTGACAACGCTCAGGCTGCCATGTATAAGAATGCTCGGCAAAAATTAGAAATTTATCAAAATAATTGCTAGCGGAATTGTGGACGTCCGCCTCATATCAAGGGAAAGCTAAAAGCTGGGCTGAAGCATTCATGCTTGTGTTTCTTGTCCGTTTTCACTCTGACTGACATGTTGGCATTGACAAAATGACACATCAGGAAAAAAAGCCAAAAAACTGGTGTACTAAAAGAATCCATTAAACTGGACAGATTCCATCCGTTCTGTTTACGCGCAGCGAGGGAACTCCAAACAAAAAGCCTTACACCATGTGGATACGTGGCAGGAACAATAGAGGTTTTTGAGGAATAACATCTTCTGTTTCAGCTAATTTTCCTTTCGCGCTAAAACATCAGATAGCTGTGGCTGTTCTTTGTCAATTAAACGACAGCCAAGCTAAAGTTTTATTAGGTTTCGGGTTTCGCCTTTCATTTTTCCTTTCATGGAGCCAGTCGTGTAAATGTTTACCTCGAAGAAAAATCAGAAACTACATTATGGCTGGAAAAGGCAAGACGCGTGTTAGTTTATCTCCTGACTGGTGGCATTCAATTAAAGTGCGCACAGAGACACTTTGCATGCCACAGAGCCATAAATCACTTGTCCAAACATTGTCAGGGTGGGCCCTGAGGGCATGGCATTGCTCATGAAGCATGGCACGTTTGGAAGAAGTGCAAGGATCTGCTGCAGGGCCGCTCCCGCCATCCCCCCCACTGCTGTTGCCTTTGGCGCAATTGTACACAGATAATGGCAAAGCGATGTGATTGCTTCTGACAACGGGCCAAAGGCCCATGGGCCACCCTCCGTCCTGCCAAAATTAGATTTTTCCCCCAATCCCCTTGGCCAGGGCGGTTTACTATCTGCCCCTTTACCAGTTGGCTGTCAAAATTCATAATAGTTGTGCATTTGTAGGTTCTGCAGTTGCTCCGGAGAAATCTTCGCTTCACAAGAGAAAACTGACACTGACTATGCAAGACTATGCATTGTTTTTGTCCAAATATTCAATTAACCCCATTGTCCCCAAGTTGATAAACCAGCAAATAGCTTTTAACAAAATTTCTTGCCTAACTAATCCCACTCTTGCCTCAAACCGTATGCAGTAGTCTCTAGAAGACTTGCTTGTGTAGTTTGACATATTACGATTTACTATTACCTACTGAAATGGACAAAAGTGTGTTAGCATGAAGTACCACTCTTAATTCATCCTATTTTAGTACATAACAGCATCTGAATCATTGTATTCGAGATCTCACGGCCTTCAGCTGGCACAGTTCTAACTGATACGCTAGCGTGTTAGCGGTATTAGCGCTGTAGCTTCAGTGCAGCACTGAGAAAAGCACAAGACTGTGTGAGTTTGACTTTCTGCTGAACTGTTCCATCAAGCCGGCGTGTTTTCCCTGCTCAAATGGACGTAATGCTCGAGGCAGTGCCAAAGATTCTCTTCGCGCACCAGCGGAATCTCCCTGGCTTCTGGTGATGGCCTCAAGGCACACGCAGCCTAGCGTCTTCTCCGGAATGACCCCATGGTTTTGGAGAGTGGATGTTTTCGTTTAAAAGGCACAGCCATTTGGCAGAGGGTGTTCCTATTCAAACAGAAATGTGGCTTTGGCAAAAGGGGATGAAGCTATTTATCCGGTGGATTACACACAATTCTCGTACTTACAGTTATTATAGCTTTCCTCCTGAACTTCTGGTCGGAGGGGTTGAGGGAATTTTTTAGGTCCAATTACGGCTCGACCGGTACAGTTATCCCAAAGAGGGAAAGAACAGAGAGGTCAGAGAGAGAGAGAGAGAGAGACAGACAGAAAGAGAGAGAATGATAGAAGGAAAACTGCCTTGCTGTGAGAATATTTCCAGGTTATGAGTGTGAAGGTGGGTGCGTCAAGCCGTCAACATCAGACTTTATGACTCACACCGCTGACTGCTAGGGGGAAACAAATTAGCAATTACCATCCCAGTCTGCAACTTCTAGCTCTGGCCGCCACCCAAACAACTTAAAACTGACTTGTTTACATAGAGACAGTTTAATTATGCCGTATGAGTGTTACGCTTCCAGCGGTTTGCTTACTATAAAAGTATGTCTACAAAAAAGTGTGTGCAGAATGCAGTATCCTTAAACAATGAACGTGAGGGGGCACAGCAGACATATTGTCCGAGAAGCCCGATAATATCAAAGCGTGTTTTTCCTCCCACCACCCCCACCTAACATCATCACCTCCACTCTGGCAGCATGCACTCACTAACGTCATTCTTTATTTAAAGTCATCTTTACATTTAGGTAGTTTCACTGTGGCTGAGGATGTCAGGGGACAACAGGAGGACAGCAGATTCTGCAACACACTCGAGACATAAAACGTCCCGCTGATAAACAGAAAAGAGACCAGTGCTGTGGGAAAATAAAAAAGTAAAAACAGTCCAAATAAATAATACATTGACATAGCAAATGAATGAAGCATGAGCTGTCTAACATGCTCCAGGTGAAGCTGTCTGTCTTCACGCTGGATTTACTCTCTCATCTTCTCTTGCGGTTTTTGGAGCAGTTGGAAAATGATCCCGAATCATTTCACTACGTTTACGCCGTTCTTGTTCACACCAGTGAGCTTGTTCAAGGGTCAGTAGTCTGCATGGTTTTCGATCATTTTATAGTGTGTCAGCTGATAAAGGGAGACATGCATGTGCTCACACACAGACACAGTAACACATGCCACACACACCAGCCACTCTCATGCACAGTTTTGATTGTTCTCACGCCGTTGCATTTGACAGAGCTCAGAAGCAACTAACAGGCTGGCCTACTAATCAGTGGTTCATGGTGTCTGGGTCTTAAATAAATACAAATGTAACCAATAAAATATTGCCTGCAACAAATAAGGGACTTTGGATTCAGAAACTGTGGAAAATATACAAAAATAACATAGTAAAAGCTGATTTAGGTTTTCATTTACTTTTTAAATAGAGATTTTTGAACATCCATTTCAAGTGGCTACCTCTTGAAGCTCATCGAGAGAATGCCAAGACCAAAGCAGTGATCAGAGCAAAGGCTGGCTACATTGAAGAAACTAGAATATAAAACATGCTTTCAGTTATTTCACCTTTTTTGGTTAAGTTCAGAACTCCACATGTGTTCATTCATGGTGTTGATGCCTTCAGTGAGAATCTACCAATGGAAATGGTCTTGAAAATAAAGAAAACACATTGAATGAGAATGTGGTGTGTCCAAACATTTGGCGTGTACTGCATATATACATACATATATATAAATATATATATTTATATATAGCCATTCTTGTTTGTATTTTCTCTCTGTAGCCCCATTCTGCTGCAATCAGATCAAATTAAGCAGGATATGGATGTCCTGCAGATTTCAGAAGAGTGTAAGAAGTTTAGTTTAATTTGCATTGTGTTCTGTATAGTAGATCTTCATGATGCCCTTCTAGAGAGGTTTTCTTTATAAAGTTCTTTATTAAGTTATAAAGTTTATAAAGATATAATCTGTTTTTGATAAGACAATGTAAATGATAAGAAAACATAATGAAGTACTTCTTAAATCAGCGGGTAAAACTTCCCTGACCTTTTTGGCCTGTAGATTCGCGTAAAAAGCAGCGCTCGTCCACGGCCTCTTTTTCAAGATCAACCAATTTAATCTCTTCCACCGCCTGAGGAGCTCGCCGCATCCCTCCTTTCCACTCTTTGTCCTCCCTGCATCCATCTCTCTTTGTCCGTAGTGAATAGCAAAGGGAAAAGCTTAGAAAAGCTGCTTTGTGTGGGAGATGGAGGGGTTGCAGTTATCTGAAGCTTCAATCGAGGTGGGGGTGAGAGCAGGTCAGTGGTTTTAGGAGGCCAGAGCCGTCGGAGCACTACCAGCTTTAGAAGATAATGCACTCACACTTAAAAGTGATTATGCAACCCGGAGACCCCTCTTAAAGGAGGTCTATAGATGCACAATAGGAAGGGAACAACTCTGAGGATGTTGTCAGTAAAGTAATGAATACAAATGGTCTGGCAGTGTCCCAAATACATCACCATCACTCACTGTCACCAAGTTCGCCAGGTTAGGCCCACAGGCCATGTTCAGCAAATGCAGGGGAGCATGACAGTGAGGACTTGAAGGTTTACCTCTTTCGACAAACATTAAATCTCAGTATGAACTGTATTCCTTGTATTTCCATTGGGAGTAGTATAGAGGGGTTGCACTGACTAGACAACTGCTAAATCCACTAGGGGGCAATGTGGGCAATAGTCAGTAGAGGACGGCACATGTTTACAACCAAAGAAATACAAGCAACAGGCAACAGACCTGGCTAGGCTACAGAATGTAATGAAAAAATATCAAAATAGTCTTAATAGAAACATTTCACAGTCAAAATGAGAGAAATATAGGGAAATTTGTTGCGTGGGTTTACGTTTATTCTGAATTCATTCAGTGCTCAATGCGCTTCAATTCTGCTTCCGTCCTGGAGATTCCCACGCAAAACAAACATCCGCAGGTTTGGTTGCCTACCACAAATGTTGTTCCCCACAGAAAAACACACTGTAAAATTAATTCAAGGCAAAATGTATACTTAGCGGGAGTCCAGAGAAGTCTTTGTCTCGCTCTTGCGAACACATCTCTCTATTCCTGACCACACCCACAAGAAAATCTCAAATGTAGACCCACAGCGCATTTTTTACAATATGGATCCTCTGGGCTTCCCGTCCCGTTGCAGACATCTAGTAGTCTGCTATTCAAATACAGCTTAAGTTATAAAAGTAAATATATAAAACCTATAGAGATCCGATTTATTTGGCTAAACATCAAGACTAAGGTGGAAATACAACAAATGATCCCAGTGAGGCCCCATAGAGCCTTATAGGCCAGATGGTACAGGACTCCTATCTTGCCTGACATGCGGAATGACCGGGCACATGATACGTCTGCATGATAAATAAGTGATTTTAATAAAGTGAAGTGCAGTTCAGCCAAACCAGAACTACCTGTGGCTTCAAACTAAATTAAGGGGTTTCTTTGTAAAACGAGATAATGCCAGTACCTTGTGATTTAGAGACTAGACCTACATCTCATTCTAGAAGCTACTGGTGTTTTGCTTTGTTTTTATTTTCAATGTGTGTGTATGTGTGTATATTACCATCAGCTTGCTAAAGTTTGTAAATCTAAATGTTCTGAGGGCAACAACTAAGTCGATAACTATGCGAATCACTAAAACGCACTAAACCTGGACTGTGTTATGACTTACAACATGGTAAACCAATCTTTTGTTGCAACTAATGGCCACAGCTGACATGCATCAATGTAACACTAAGAAATTTCACTGCTGAGCTGTTGTTTTGGTTAAACTCCTTTATAATCGGTCTATGGGATATTTATTGCCCCCAATTTTCATTCTCAGCTACTATGTCACTGTAGCCATAGCAAGCACAGCTTGTGCTGTTGTACAAACAGAATTATTCTGTCAAACCAGTCAAAGTCAAATGAGAGACACCAGCTTTGAGGTAAACATCATCTCACTCACGAGAAGATGTTCAACTGCTCTGGGGTCAGGGAGTGCAACTAGAGCGAAGATAAGAACAATTCATGGCTCAAAACTGTCTGACATGATTACTTCAAGTTCAAGATTAATGAAAATTTTGTGGACTGCATGAGTGCAGCTGTAAGTTTCTCAACATGAAACGATGTCGCGTGCTAAAAAATGTCAACATCTTTGTCTCTGGACTAAATGTGTTGAGGATCGGCCTGTTGTCGGAAGACATTTGCCACATGTTTCGGTTCCTTCCAGACTCGTGAGTTCGACTGGAGTTGGAGGAAGATTCGTAAGACAGGAAAGAGTTTTGCTGTGTTTTTCTTTCATCTGCTTTATTTAAATACTATATCACTTTGGCACCCGTTTCTCTTGCCAAATATTACACTTAGCCACCCACAAACCCTCCTGGGGCAAATTACATTAAAACAACAAGCCATTTGTTCAGGCACAGAGAGCCTCTGGTGTAGGAATGGATTACTGTTACTCACACTGGGTGGAACCAGCATGAATAATTGAAAGCAAGCCTTAAATATTTCAGGCCGAGCTACATGTTTGTTAAAAGACGTGTCTGATACCTTTTCCTTCTGTTCTCTTCTTTTCTTCTCCTTTCCATTCCGCTTCACCTCGTTTTCAGGTCTCAGTTAGGTACGAATATTTGGACCATGTGTGATCTAAAATGTAAAAAATGCATGAAGATTGTGCATGTTATCTATCTGACTGGCCCTCTTGACATCAGTGGCATAAAAGGTTCCTCCAGAACATCTCCACTAAGCTTTCATTAGCTTAGAAGTCATAGAAACATTTTTCTTTCCACTTTGATTTCAATCTAACAACCGCTTCCTCAGAATAAAACATTTAGAAAGAGGATTATTGGTAGATTCCAAGTTCCAAGCCTAAATTAAAAATAAAAAAAGAAACAAAATTTGAGGGGTTTTTTTAGATGAGCTAAGTTAGCATGAAAGTGCAGTAAGCAATCAAGCCAATTCAGGCCCCATTAGGCATCACTGACTTGGTGCAATTAGGGTTCTTGTGGTAAGACGATTTAATCCGATGCTAAATCATGCTTATCAGGTCAATGAGAACATTTCTCTTATCTGCTCCATCAACACATCAGCGCTGTGATGACATGCTAATGGTATATTAAAAGTTTGCAGGGGGATTTTTGCACTAGCATAGCAGGATGCAAATGTTTCTTTCAATTCTACCTATTCAGAGTCCTGCCATGTTCCTGATTTGTAAAATGCACAGATCTAACTTGATCCGAGTTGTGTAATGTTTCTACTGAGTTCAGATGGAGCTCAGACCAAGGTTATTAATGTTCCTGAGTTCTAGAATGCTCATATAGACCTCATTCAGCTACATTCCTGAGAAGTAGAATGATTAGGCCAAACTCTACCTGAATGTTCCTGAGATCTAAACCACTTAGACAGCCCTCACTCTTGGGTCTGCAGTGTTTCTAAACTGTAGAATGCTTTATCCAGAGCGACGTACAACAGTGCTCAAGTAATCTAAAACAGTATTAGGGACCTGTAAAGCAAGGTATGTTGCTAAATGCTAAAGAGAACAAACATTCCTGAGCTCTAAAATGACAAGATAGAAATGAACCTGATTTCTGGAATTTTTTCTCGAGTCCTTGAATGCTTAGATAGACCTCACTCAGGCTTTGATACGTTTCCTGAGTTATCAAAATCTTAGACAAGTTCTGGAATCTTCAGGCAGATCACAGCTGTTCTGTTACACTAACATGGAAATCTGCCTGATCTCTGGGATGTCCCTGAGTCCCAGCATACATTCTGAAATGTCCTCTAGTTCTGGATTGTTCAGATAGACCTTAACTGGAAGAGTCCTGAGTTCTAGAACGCACTTAGGCTGCTATTACCGAGCATTTGCGGTTTGCTAATGCAGCCCAGCTTTGAGATGAGCAGCAATGTTGCGCACCCAGAAAACAACATTCCTCCATTCCTCATCAATAATTCACCCCAGAACATGCAGCTCTTCACCGCTGCGCTTCAATAGTGAGGCCACTTACACACAGCCATGTGTTCAACCACAAATTAACTCCAGACTAGCGCCGTTTCATGCTAACAGCGCACCACATAAATAATGCAGACTAGCTTACAAAGCTATTACAAGAAACAAGTCGAAAGCCTGGCAGGAAATAATGGTTTTCTGGGCTTGTTAATAGCTCAATTTAACCCATGTAGGTCCTCACTTTGGCGTACACATCTAGAAGTGGATTCAGAGTGAACAGTGCTATCATGATGGTAAACAGCCAGCGCTCGAGGCTCATGTCTTCGTCTAGCGGCTACCGCTGTTCAGCAGGGGTGTTTTAACAGTTCTGCTCACTGAGCTTTTTTCATGGGTGCCACTATTCCACACTAAAATAAAGCAATCAGGTACTTTGTTTGGTGAATTGTTCTTGTATTACCTATGATCAGTGAGACCATGTTCTCCTCGATGCTGGTGTCACTCATTCGATGTTACCCTGTTTGACAGAATGATTAGGTTTGTCACACAACAGCACAGACTATGGTTTCTTCTTTGACACATTGTGCCTAGAATGTCCAGACAGTTATGCTCACAAAGCCATTGTAGATATTTTGAACAGGGGTTAGCATTGGCACTCTCATTGGCACATCCTCATGCTCAAAAACAAAAACAATGAATTGAAACCTGTTTTCATGGGGTGAAACTTTAACATTTTAACAGTATTACAGACTCAAAATTGGGGGTGTGCACCCTTCAATTGTCATGTTATTTTGTGTTACCTGCCTGTTTGACAGTCTCTTAAATATTGTCACTCTCTGGCTGAAACCTCATTTCTCCACTTTTGGTCAATACTATTGGTCAGTCTCCACGTGGGTCTGTATTAGAAATTTAGAAATGATCAACCAATTGGTACCAATTTTGATGGCACAGTATTTATTCATTCAGGTTATTTATCATTTATTTTACTTTCCTAAAAAATAGCTCTTTTGGACACATGAGGTTTTGACCCGAGAATGAGGATATAGAATATTTAGGTAAAACAGCGTTGGGAGATACTTCAAGCTGAAAGAAATAATCCAAAACGACACTCATTGACCCATCGGAATGACCTTGCTATGCAAATACATTAGACGCTATATGTAATTTCAAAGCCACCTGACATCCTCAGGCACACAGGTTGGCAATAAAAGGTGTCGGGGGTGATTTGGAACAGAGCCGCAGGGTATCGGCAGATAGGGCGAAAAGTGGACTTGTGAGAGAAGAAGATAGCACTCCAGCTGTAATGATCCTGCCATCTACAGCCCAGGACTTAACCTTTAAAGACCACTCCTCACTTTAGGTCAACACTGACCTTTTCTGCAAGCATGGTGGGGATAACATGGCATATATATACCAGTACACACACACACACACACACACAATCTCATACTCTCTTTGAAAAATATCACATCAGAAACATTAAAAATGACATATTCTGTAATTTTGCCTAATACCGCCAATGCTGGGAGTTTGTATCAGGGTCCTGGTCTTGTGTGTGTGTGTGAAGTTTGCATCTTCTCCTCATGGTGGTCCATTGGGGATTCCAAATCCACTCTAGGTGCAGGTGTGTGGGTGAAAATCATGTGTTTATGTGTGTGTGCACCAGGGTGAGTCCCTCACAGCTGTAGACCTCGGGTACCTGCGACCCTAATGGTGATGAAGTGGTTAAAGGAAGTGAATGAATGCGTCAGTGAGTAATTATGTGAGGGATTTACATATATTTAATTATGTAAAGTAAAACATATAATGACCACAGTATGAGCAGCACAAAATGCTTTCTCTTTATTTAACCAGTTCACCAAGTGAAGCAGCAGGCAGTCAGGAGCACAGCACCCAGACTTTCTGATCACAGGGACCCATCCACAAGGCCACCAGCTGCACCTCAGTTAAAATCTAATATGTAGATTTTAATTATACTATTAGAACACAATCTTGTATCTCCAGAGAATTGTCTGGATTTTTAATGGAAGTTAGTGAAGAATGACCAGCTGCTCATTCTGTTACTTCAGCTGAACAATGGGTGGAGAGGGAGGACAACTCTGACTCCTAGCCTAAGGCTGCCTCGTTGCATTTCATGCTTTTTATTTCCCGTTTTGTTAAAAGGGATAGCGATTGTTCTCTAAAATATGCATGAAAATGCCATATTTATGTTTGTTCACAGAAGAGGATGTGTCCTTTCACAAATCAGCCATAACATTAAAAGCAGCCATGTAATATTTTAAAGGTCCCCCTTGTTCTAAGAATTGATTGACTAGGCCATGATTGTGTTTCTGTGGGAGAGAGAGAGAGAGAGAGAGATTAAGAAGCTTCTGCCTCCTTCACTCTGTGTGGTTTCCTATTGAAAAGACAGTCAGGATTCATTATGCAGTATACTTATCTCAAACCCTCCGTCTGTGTCCACAAGAACTCTGAAGGTGTTCTGTCGTATCTGCAGGGTGTCACAGCAGATCCTGCAAGTTGTGAGGTGAAGCCTTCAAGGACCAGACTAGTTTGATCTCACAGATCCTTGTTCAGACTGAGACCTGGGAAATTCGGAGGCCGAGTCAACACCTTGATTATATTACCCAAATTATTTCTTAGCATTTGTCTTGCTTGAGAGGGGCCAATTATATTAGTTTCTGTTTCCATCAATGTGTGACCTTGGTCTGCAGAAATGTCAACGTCAGGTCTCAGGGTTTCCCAGCAGATCATAACTCAGAGCATCATACTCCCTCCACCAACTTGCCCTCTTCACATACTGAGAACATCGTTCCCAGTAGTCACCACAGATTGGTTGAGTCAATCAGTTCTTTACACCTGACCATTGTTCCTCATTGCAAACATCAACTCACTATTGACTTGCTACCTAATGTCTCCCACTCCTCCCCAGGTGCCACTCTTTTGAATGGTTTTAATGTTGTGGCTGATCAACCACATGCATTATATAATATTATCATACGAAAAATGCATGAATAATTAAATGTATTCTTTTATATATGTTAGTATGTATAGACGTCTATTAATGTCATTGGGAGCAACACACCCACATACACTCCTGCACTTGCACACATACATATGTAGACGTATGCAGTCCTGTATTTAAAATAGAGAATATTGATGTATAATATTATTTTATAAGTTATAGCGGGGTGGTAGTGATGTAGCAGGGAAGCATATTAATATACAGGACTATATACAGTCTCTGTGAATTGCGGAAATGTACCGGGGCGGAGAATGAGAATAAGTGGAATGTCAGCTGACATACACACACACACACACGCACACAAACACACACATGCAGAAACACACACACACACCAATCCAATATAAATGCTGTTTCCCATGCATTGGAAATATGGAGGTCTAAGAAGAACAGAAGCAGATTAAACAAACTGGCATCAGTGCTACTTTGATGAGGTGGGTGCAGACGGCACTATGATTAAAAATCTACCATTTCTCTCTCTCTCTCTCTCTCTCTCTCTCTCTCTCTCTCTCTCTCTCTCTCTCTGCTGCAGTCTTCTCTGTGTGGCGTGTGCACTAGTATGATAGGGCATGAAGCCGTAGTGAAAGATAACAAAAAATAATTAGTTAACACTGGGCTTGGAGAAGGGCTGAAATTTCATTACGGGTGGGGAAAAGAGCGAGAGAGGGGGGAAAAAAAATGAAAAAACGAGGACAGGGACAGGATAAGCTTCTACAGTGTCTACCACCGGAATACGTTTTTATCCAAATACATACATGAGATGCAGACGGCTGTGTGGTGTGTGGGACACAGTGAGAGAGTATGTGTGTGTGAACGTGCATGTGTGCGTGTGTGAGTGTGTGTGTGTGTGTGTGTGTGTGTGTTTGTGTGTATGGGGGTGTGTGTGTGTGTATACACAGACGCAGGCTTTGAGATAAGTATACTGCATAATGAATCCTGACTGGCTTTTCAATAGAAAACCACACAGAGTGAAAGAGGCAGAAGTTTTTTAATCTCTCTCACACACAGAAACACACACACACAATCATGGCCTAGTCAATCATTTCTTAGATTTTTGGATAAAGTATGCTTCAGCAGAATGCTTCAGCAGACCAAGACATTTTGGACACACCATGCTTCCAACTGTGGGGACCCAGTTTGGGTAAGAACCTTTTCTATCCCAGCATGGATAGTAAACAAAGCAGCTCCATAAAGACGAGGCTGGATGAGTTCAGTGTGGAAGAACTTCACTCTCCCACACAGAGTTCTGACCTCAACCCCATCCAGCACCTTTGGGATGAACTGGAACGGAGATTGTGAGCCGGAACTTCTTATCCAACTTCAGTGTCTGACCTCATTAATCCTCTACAGAAGAGAGGGAGGAGGAGCGAAAAAGAAAGAGAGAGAAAGAGAGAGAAAGAGTTAAAGAGAGAGAGAGAGAGAGAGAGAGAGAGAGAGAGACCAGACAGGTATTGCTGTGCATCCAGTACCAGAAAAGTGTAACAAAAATCCGCCATTTTTAGAAAGAGACAGAGAGAGGGAGGATAGAGAGTAAGAAAGAGAGAGAGAGAGAGACATAGACAGAGGGAGTGAGGAGAGAGAGAGTGAGAAAGAGTGAGAGAGAGGGAGGGAGGAGTGAGAGTGAGAAAGAGAGAGAGAGGGAGGAGAGAGAGAGTGAGAAAGAGAGAGGGGGGAGGAGAGAAAGAGTGAGAAAGTGAAATAGAGAGAGAGAGAGAGAGAGAGAGAGAGAGAGAAATGTAAATATAGTAAGCCGTATAGTAAGAAATGAGAGAGCAGAAAGAGAGCGAGAGAGCAGAAAGAGAAAGATTAAAGAAAAAAAAATGTATAAAGAGGTAAAGTAAAGAGAAAAGAAGAGAGTAAAGTGAGAGAGAGAAAGAAGAGGGGGAGGTGAGAAAGAGAGAGAAAAGCAAGACAGAGACCGAGGAGAGCAAAGTGACACAGAGTGGGACAGAGAGAGGTAGCTAGAAGGACATTAAGTGAGACAGAGAGAGAGAGAGTAGTAAAAGTGAGAAAGAGGAGAGTAAAGTGAGAGAGATGATAGAAACAGAAAAAGGAAGAGTAAAGCAAGACAGACAGAAAAAGACAAGCAGAGAGAAAGAGAGAGAGAAAGCGAAAGATAGAAAAGCACAATATATTAATGAGAGTAAAGAGAGACAGAGAGGTGAGAGAGAAAGTGAGTAAAGTGAGACAGAGCGAGACAGAGAGAGAGAAGAGAGTACTGTGAGACAGCGAGAGAGAGAAACTGAGAAATAGAAGAGAGTAAAGCAAGACAGAGAGAGGCGGCGGTGGGAAAAGAGGCAAAAAGTGAGAGGAAAAGGGTGAAAAAACACTTCAAGCTTTTCGTTGGCTTGCTTTAAAGGCACCGGAATGGATTACCTGCAAACTACATGACAGGCTTATCAGCCGCCGCACCTTCACTGTGCGGGTATTCCCTGAATTTCTGAGTTAGTTCCCTGTGCCCTGAGATAGACGCCGTTTGATCCACCGTGAAGCCGTCAGGAAAAAACGATACAAAAAAAAAATCTCCACATCAGTTCACCCTTTTGGTTTATGGGGCTGCAGGACGGCTTTGGTCTTTAAGGGCCCATATCATGAAAACCTGGATTTTCTTTCCTTTTATTCATATCATCATCTTTGTCATAAACATCTATAAAGCACCTTCTAGTCCCAAAAAACCCCACTTTATCTTGGTTGTGGCATAAAATCCATGAACACAGAGACATATGACTGACTGCCCATTCGGCCTACAAGAGCTTAACCCCACAGAAACAAGGCAGCCAATCAGAATGGAGGCCATTTACATACATACATGCATACTACCCATCAAATGTTTCTGCACACAACAGGTTTTTAGCATTTATACGTTTATTAAATAAACTGCAGATTTGTATTCTCGTTCAACACTGGAAGGTTGTTGCGTGAACAAGTATAAATGAAAATATGTCAAATAAAACCAGTTTCCTTTATACGATGAAACAATCTGTAACTTTAGGTGTCTTTTTATAGGTCAGTAGTCACATTTTCAGTCTAATAAATATACTAAAATGGTGAACATACCACAACTGTGCTGAGTGTTGTATTCTTTGCAAAGAATATTGATTTGTTGTCACTTTTAAGTGAGCAATATGCAAACATTTAATTAATTCTCAGCAGAACACAAACGCAGATTTTTAGCTTTAGCCGTAGCAGTCTGGTAGTCATTTAATGGAAGTGGATGGAC
>JBBKCR010000080.1:642759-655846 GCA_037577295.1 Ladigesia roloffi | reverse complement strand
GATGAAGAGCATTTTAACATAATTCCCTTTCCTAGTGTCCAGGTGAGTAAGTGATGTGTGGAGGAGATGAGAGATTGAGAGCACCAAGGATGCCTGGGAAATTCCACAATATTAAAAGCAACACTAGCCTTCCTCCTATTGCTTTGACAGGTTTCCTTCTGTTCCTATACTACCGCCATTCATGTGTATATTAGTCAGTTGATAATATGGCATTGAAGTAAAAGAAGAACGAAATAATCCAATTTAATACTTCCCTGCTAATTTCAGCAGCACAGTGTAACGTTTACAGGGGCCTCTAGTGGTAGCCATTGCCCTGCAGTTAATGGTTATTGCAGTCAGTTTGACTAGTTAAACCTGGGAGATGATCAAACCTGCAGTGGGGTTCCAGCACTGAAACCAACGAGGTTATTTAATTTCGAACAAAGACTGATGAAAACTCACTACACTTTTATGTTCCTGCTGCTTCATCACAACTGTCCTCATCAACACCTGCACATGGCTTCAATACATCTTTTAACTTAACACTCTCTGATGTCAACCAGCAAAACTGTTTCTTTTGCTTGTTCACTGTCTCGTCCCAATATTTTTGTCCATATAGTTTATCATAACCAGGGTCAAAGGAGTGCTGTGTTTAGCAGATATTACCACATAGGAAGTGTCACAGAAAAGTACTGATAAACCTAAAACATAAGTGCATATTATACTCATCATTTAATGGAACATAATTGAAACCTTTTGGTGTACATTCAAACTAGCTGTTTTAGCTAACGAAAATGTGTTTGCTGAGGTATGATGATTAGCATTTGTTTCCGTATTTTGGCTTTAGGGGTCTGATTTTGGGTTTAGAGACAATGAGAAATGCTGGAAGTCACTTGCTGGTTGCGCATAGCAACCTTGAATTTTGATTTGAATGTCAATTTTCATTAGAGTGTAGTTTGCTATGGTCAGAATTTATTGAAATAACATGGCTGGTTAATCTAAGAGATGTAGATATTAAATGAAGTGACACTGTTATACAAACCTAGCTTTATGACATCATAAATGTCCTGTTGGATAATTCTATTTTTTATATTTAAAAAGTGTGGGGGGGTTGCTCAAATGTACCTAAGTGGTACAACTAGTAGCCCTGGCATTCAAACCCACAAGCATCAGACTGCAGAGGCAACTACATACTGGGCCCACTGGGCCACTAGCGAACCCAGGCCAATAATACAATTATTTACAATAACATTAAACTTTGCATTTTGCATACCACCATTTAACATATGATAATGGAGCGAGATGTTATTTCATATTTCATACATACATTATTACTGAATTAATATTATATGGAAATTTCACACTAAGTGCAATGTCTGTAGAGGCCTCTAGAGGTAGCCATTGCACTGCAGTTGAACGTTATTTCCTTATGAATGCAATTATGAGGCCATCGTGGAAAAAAAAAATCCAGATCTTACTAATGCACGGTGGTTTGCAGTCACAAATAGC
Source organism: Ladigesia roloffi (assembly GCA_037577295.1). Classification (NCBI taxonomy): domain Eukaryota; kingdom Metazoa; phylum Chordata; class Actinopteri; order Characiformes; family Alestidae; genus Ladigesia; species Ladigesia roloffi. The sequence continues at coordinate 654,358 of JBBKCR010000080.1, read as the reverse complement.
TCACAATTTGATCATAAATAAAATAAACTGCATAAACCCTAAACATTACCTAATGTGCGACGGTGGCTTTTTTAAAAATCTGTCATACAGTGGTACCTTTTTATATATATATATTTTTTTTTAGTTAACATTTTGATCGTGGAGGAAATCGCTTCATTACATAGGTAGTATTCACTTGAGTGAAGCAGTAGGCTGCAGACAATGGCATCCATGCAGCAGTTTGGAAATGGCACCTTGCTCAAGGGTACCTCAGTGGTACTGCTACAAGTCCTGGGATTCAACCCACAACTTGGTGATCACAGTGACAAGTCCCTCACCAGCAGACCTAGTAGTTTTTTTTATGGCAGGACACCTCATGTTTCCAAATTTTATGATGAATAATCATCATATACTATACTTTGTAGATTGCATTTGTCAGAAAAATAAGAAATTTATTTTTTTCATTTTTTGAGGTGAGTTTTAGCACCAGCAAGATCAAGGGCAGTTTTTCACATTGTTGTAAATGAGTTTTGTCCCACCCTTGCTGAATTCAAGCACGCTGAGGGCCTGAACATTCCATTAAAGATCCTGACAGGGCATTACCATGAACCGCATCATCCTGCCTCAGCATCTCACTGGGGATTCAAGCAGGGCCAGACTGCCTAAAAAAGCACAATACCTCTGAACTGATGCAACATGTTTTTTGGTCATTTAATAATTAATTTATAAAAATAACACCGTTCATTTGTACTGTTTGTGTCAGTGTACTATGTAAAGTGACAGAAGTCTCATGTGTCTATTTTACCCATTTATTTTTTTAACTCTTTAGAGAAATGTACTGTTTGTGCACTGAGTGAGACTAGTTAAACCTTCTCGCACTGAAACCCAAGATTAGTTTATTTAGTGAGTTCACAACACAGAGACTGACAAAGACTCACTGCACTTTTATGTTCTTGCTTTTGCATCACAACTGTCCTCATTATCACCGGCACATGGATCAATACAGCCCTCATCCCACCTCACTCCGGTGTCAGCCCTCAAACCCATTTCTTTTTTTACGCTCACATTCTCTGCACCACCATGTAAGGGGTGCTAGACATTTTTAATTAAAGCTAGAGCCTACCCGCTTGGATCCTAGAAACATTTAGTTGTGAGTATTTAGTACAATCTGTATGTTAATTTTATCATTTCTATTGGAGTGTCCCTTACAAGTGGACGAATCCATTAGATAATTCTATAATCACCCAGTGTCCAGTCTTAACTTGTTAAAACATGAATTGGGCCACTCCTAAATCCTCATTTAGTTTTTTTGCCATTCAGAGGTGAACATGCACTGCACAACCCAACTGTACTTGAGCTTTAGATTGCTGATGACCAGAAGTTCTCCTGCAGGATCTTCTATCAGAGAGCAGAATTCATAGTTCCTTCTGTTACTGTAAATCCCCAACACCTTAAAGCAGCAAAGCAGGTTCCCACCACCATGTTTCTCTGTCACTGTGATGCTCTTGGTGTGGAATACAGTGTTAGCTGTATGCCAGATATTGCCTGTCTTTTAAAAGGTTTCACTTATAACTCATCCCTCATCCAGGTGTCATTTTTTCAAACGTGAGACCTAGTGTTATACCCCCATATTTTAATAATGTCTATGTCCTTCCTGAAATTAATATTGATCAAATTATTTAGCTGGGCTAGTTGTAATCAAGCCTCATTTTGCTTGTCTTAGGTAACCAAGAGCGTAATATGTTTTTTTTTCATTGAACCCTTGAGAGGATATATTTACTGTACAAAAATAGAATAATAAATTTTTTTAATGGTGCTGTCCTTTCAAATTCAACTATTCTAACACAGTACTGGATATTGTGGTGTGTAACATGAGTGGGGTCCAAACAGAATGTGCAATTTCACAGAAGTAGCAAGAGACTGAATGATTTGACCACTTTAATAGGTGTATGAGAACCATTTGCATTTGGTTTGTGAGGGAACACATCCACAACCAGACACTCTTATTACATATCAGCCATTTGGGACTACAATCACGACAAGTGAATTGATGATGTCTATGCAATTGCCAAACAAAACTGTGCTACATTATTAAAAAATCTGGGATAAACTGTGAATTGCTGTATCTTCGCGTCTTTGCATCCAGATTAGATGGAGTGTCTTGAGGGACTTACCTCTCCATAGTAAGCTCCTACACTTCTGTATATGTTCATTATCCTCCAAAGTAATTACCTGCGCTGCTTGTGATCATCTTCTTTATTCCTCTGGCCAGGTGAGCTCATCAACTTCTAAGTTTATTAGCATGCTATCCTGGCTATGAAAATCCCCCAGCAGCCCTGTCTCTCGGATGCATCTCGCATAATGTTCGTTGGTCCTTCTGAGTGCCTTGGAGCCATATAATCTCCATAATAACAGCAGCAAAAGAGGAAGCTTAGCAAATATGCGTTAAAAGTGTGCAGCTTGTTAAAAGCCTATGCCATTTACCCTGAGATTCCAACCCAAATGGATCCCCTGGAGGGGTTAGAAAGAGAAAAGGAGAGATTAGGGAGGGAGAAAGTGGGTCTAATGTTTGACTGAGATAATTATCAAGAGGTTTGTGAGTCTGCGTGCCCGTCCGCCCACCAGCGCCCATTAAAACGACTTAGATTATCCCGCAGCTCCTTTTTTTCCCCCTCTTAATGGGACTCTGCGCCACAACAGCACACTATCACCTTACACTGGCGGAGTGTTTGCTGTAATTCTGCGAGGATCTTTGGCTTTGTTCCGGTGAGCGGCGGGGTCTGAGTCTCAGGCAATTACACACGATTCCGAGCACTGCGATCTCCCGTGGGAATCGGTGATACAAGTGGAGAAGAAAAAGGGCCCGGTGGGTATTTGCATTTTAAAAGGGCCACTTTTTTTCCCCATAATAAATGTAAAAATAATTGCGCTATTCTCTGCACCAAAGGGGCGACGTTGAGAACGCGTCACCGATTTCTGCGGGAAAATGACCACTTAATGATGAAAGGGAAGCAGAAGAAGAAGAACCAGAGAGAGTGAGAAGGAAAGAGAGAGAGAGAAGAGAGAGAGAGAGAGAGGTGCTTATGAACCCCTGTTGATTAGTTTTGTTTAATTGGCCTTTTTGCTTCATCAGTGTCTGGCAGTGAAGGATTGTGATGGAAAACTTGCATTTAATTATTTTTGGTAACCTCAGTGGAAATTGATTCAGCCCCATTCTTGCTCTGCTAAATTAATGCCAAAAAAGTTGGAACACTTAATGACTGTTTCCCTAAGAGGACACTGCAGGGTTACACTTTAATTGAACCCTACTTAACACATGCTATAAACATGTCCTAATAGGTGTCCTATGCTGTACTGACCGTGTCAATTGCGATAACAATTTTACTCTGATTGTTTGACTGTAATGTTGGACATCTAATGCTAATTATGCTAAATAAAAAAAAAAACATAGTTTAAAAACGCCAGCTACCCCTGTGAGAGTTGAATGGTGAGAGTTGAATGGTGACCAAAACAATAGAAATGACTACAAATATAACATTACCTTCCATTTGGTTGTGATGTTTTTCCCTCCTCCTGAAAATGTCCTGCTTTGGACATACTAGATTTTGGTCTGATCTTGTTAAAATCACTTTGTTTGCTATCTATCAGTTATCAGAGCAGCTCTTAAGATGTCAGATAAATATTTTGTTGTTTTTTATACATTATTACAATCAGTCATTTGCCAAGTTTTAGCTAAACTGTTAGCTATAGCTAGCTGTTTCTTAGCAACAGCAAGATACATAACCAACTCAAAACAGTAAAATCCCCAAAACAGTAAAAACTTTATGAAACTAGATTTTAAATCTAGTGTATTTCACAGCATTACAGTCATTAGGACTGAACATCACCCCCTCTCTCTCACACTCTCTTTCACTCTCTTTAACGCTCTGTCTTGTATGACATCTCTCCTTCTGTTTAACATGGTCTTATCTCTCTCTCATTTCCCTCTCTCTCTCACTCACACACACTTACTCTCTCACTCTCACTCACTCTTTCAAGCATATTCTCTCTATCTTTCTCTCATTATCTGATCTCTCTCTTGCTCTTGATCAGTGTCCATTTTTGTGTGTCTCTTGAAATATTCTGCTATCTCACTTTCTCTCTAACTCTGTCTTTTTCTCGCTCTCTTGCTCTCAGTCATTTACTTTCCTTTCAGTTTTTCTCTCTTCCTCCCTCTCTCTCTCTCTCTCTCTCTCTCTCTCTCTTTTCTCACACTCTCACTCACTCTCTCTCTCAACCATTTTGTTCTCTCTTACTTGCTCTCTTTTTCTCTCCCAATTTCATATTTTTTTCTCTTATTCTCGATCATTTAATTATCATTCTTTCTGTCCTTTTCTCTTGTTTTTCTGACATCATCTCTTTCTTTTCTCTTTTTCTCTATCTCCATCACCCTCACTTTTTCTCTCTTAACCATATCCATACCTCTGTTTTGGTAACTCTCATTTTAACTCTCTCTCTCTCCTTCTCTCTCTCTCTCTCTCTCTCTCTCTCTCTCTGTCTCTAAATCTCTGGATGAAGGGGTCCTCATCAAATTAAGTATAACCATTACTGAAACAGTAAAACAGTGCAAGTTTAGCTGTGGAACTCACCCACCCCAACATGCACACACACACACACACACACACACACACACAAACACACACACGCCCTCACACAAACCATTTTCTAACACACCCGTCTCTGTGAGAAATTAAATAGCCTGGGCAGCTCGCTGTGACAAGCATTAAATAATGTAGCGCTGGAGAGTGACTAAATGAATTGATTTTGCTGAGCAGTGAATCATGGGCTGGGTTTGGTTTTCATTACACTCTGCTAGTCCATCTTACACAATGCACTCAAAACATTCAATTAACCTGCATAACACACTCCTTTCATTTCCCTAATGGAGAAACCATCTTTAATACTAACTGCACTTCCCACACTGATCTCTGGACACCTCTCATATCAGAGACAACCCATTTTCCTCACTTTAAAAAGGGACCGTCATAATGTAAAAATATACCATTCGCTCTCTGGTTCATATATGGAAGAGAAAAACATCCCAGCCTTCACACATTCGCACACATCCACCTACAGCAATTTCATCGCCCCAAATTACATGAAAGTTAAAGGGAGTGTTTCTGCCCTAACTGCTTTCTCAGCAGCCAATCCAAACAGAGATCATTTACGGCATTTTAAAAAGCACAGTAACAAAAACAATCAATTTTATTCACTAAAAAATGACCTAAATGCCACTTATAGTTTCCAGACAAGAGACAAGTAAGTTCAAAAGGTTAAAAGTTAAATTTAAGATTAAATAGGCCAACAGACTCCCAAACCAAATCCACAAGTCTGCTCCACATTAAAGAAGCTCCTCCTTCGTCCAGCCCCTTGATTAATAAATTCACCTGTGTCTGATCCATGTCTCCACCCCTTTCCCAGGTGTTTCCAATTCTGAGCCAGTATACAGTATATGAACAAATGTACAGGGACTTTGCATTCAAATCCATAGACTTTAATATGGGTTTGATTTCCTCTTTGCAGCTATAACAGCTTCCACTCTCCTTGGAAGGCTTTCCGTAAGATTTTGGAATTTCTGTGTAAATTTGTTCCCATTCATTCTGTAGAGGGTTTATGAGGTCAGGCACTGATGTTAGGTGAGAAGACCTGGCTCACAATCTCCACTCCATTTAATTCCAAATGTGTTGGATGGGCTTGAAGTCAGGGCTCTGAAGTAGAAATGGTTCTTCAACAAACTGCGTCCTCAAAGTTGGAAGCAAGGCGTTGTCCAAAAAGTCTTGGTACATTGAAGCATTAAGGCTGGCCTTCACAAGAAGTAAACCCTGAAAAAACGGTGTGTCCCATGTCCTGTTGGATCATCCATAAGTACTCATATATCTCTGGATCATCGTTTTGCTGTTTATTAGCATTTTCTTCTAGCGTTAGCAATGTTAGCCTCATTTCTCCAGTTCTAAACTATAGAAGCAAAAATGTCTCGAGTCATCAATTACATTTGGAGTCGATGGATCACGATGGACACTTCATTTATAGCTGCAGCAAAAACATTCACAAGTCACCTTAACTAAAATAAAATAAACAAACAAACAAATGCAGTATCTCAGTGTCATTTCTGTTATTTAATTGCTCGTCTTTGTCATTTTTTTCTTTCTTCTCTGACTTTCTACACGTCTTTCTGCTCTTTTGTTATTTCTGTGGTTTCCTTCTTCCCCTCCTGCTCCCCTCCTACTCATCGCACACACAAACCAAACTTTTTTCTGTTTTCAACTTCTCTGTTTTGCTTCCTTTGCTGATGTTAAAACATTCCTCTTTTTTAACTCCTTGGTTCAGTTGTTTATTTTTTTTCGGCCTTTCTAGCTTCTATCCTTCCTTCCTTTTTCCCTTTTCTACACTCATGCCTGAAGCAGGTATCAGAGACACACGCACGCCCTGAAAACATTGTTTTTAATGTGATGTGCGTTGCCTGCACCTCTGCAGCGTTAAAGTATTATTCCTGGTTCCTCCAGAGTGTGTTTTATTCTTCCTCCGTCTGGCCCCCCTCCCCTCCCCTCCCCGAGGTGGGTCGTGCTGCATCCAAATGGGACATAATGCCATAAAGCCACATTGATATTCAGCCCCGTCTGCCACGGCCAGTAAATGCTTCAGACGGATATGAAGTGACGGAGGATGACCTTGCACAATCAGAGGCGTGTAATCAGATGAAATGTCCCGAATACACACACACATACACACACTCACACATTGTTTGTGTGATGGCCACTTTGGCAGGAATGACAGGGTGAGAATGGGGGGAAGAATGATAAAAGCTCATTGGCAAGAAACAAAAAATGTTACATGATACTCAACTTTAGATACAACTGGGTCTCTTAAATTGAGAGTTCAGCTAAAATTGTATATAAATCAAAGCACATGTTTGGTGTCTGAAGTTTGCTTCTTTAGTTTTAACACTGCAAAGCTAACGTAGCTAATACCCAATGGAAACTCTTAGCCCACCAATAAACACAATTTAAATGTATTTAAACAGATACCTTTGCTACAACATCAGAAGATCTAATGCTAAACATATTCTTGTCCAGTCTCTGGTCTTCAAACTGGCCTACTGCATCTCTCTACAGTCTGGACTTCCACAGAAGGTAGCTCAACCTCTCCAGCTAATTCAGAATGCAGCTACAATATTAGCCTTCAAATGTTCACTCACACCACACCCTTATTAAGGAACCTTCACTGGCTCTGTGTTGCTGCTCGCATTAAGTTCAAGTCCTTAATATTTGCGTTCAAAGCCAAGAATAAACTTGGATCCATTACAGCATTGATCAAACAACCTATCTCTTCTCGTCCTCTCATGGCTACAAGCATGGCTCACCTTGAGCCTCCACTGCTCAAAAGAAGGAGAATCGTTTCTTCTCAGTCTCAGCCCCACTGTGATGGAAAAAAGTCCCTCTTTTGTGTACATTGTGTACACTGGTTAAAACAATAGACCTTCAGGTTTTTTGTATGTCTTCCATGCTGAACATTATTTTTTTTACCACCATTCATCAATGTTAACAGTGTGACACCAGGTAATTATCTATTTTTGGTTGTTGGGTGAGGAGAAAGCAAATATTGGGGCATGGTGTTACTGCTTTGTTGGATACTACTTGAATACTACCTTCGTCCCAGTCCGCCCATGGCTATGAGTCAGAAATCTCTGTAGAAAGAGTTGTTTTAAAGACTTAAACACAATGGGGGGTTTCAAACGACAACACCACAAAGCACATGTTGTTAATTAGCGCAAATTTTCAGACAGTGCAGGCAGAAAATCAGCCCAATTAAACCCTAATAAACCTGAAGAAAAGGTCCAGCTGCTGGGGGAGGCAGGGGGATCTTCTGGGATGCCATGCGAAGGGAGTGAAATGTCAAAATCATGGAACAAGTACTGGAACTGGAAGGTCCCTTGACATGTTTCTTCCTGTGCTACATGTGTAAGCAGGCCTGTTTGTGGTTATAAGCAGTTGGTCTGTGGTCAAAATCGCTTTAAACTTTTAAAAAATATTATTTATCAGAAAGTATACTAAACTCTGGGATTTCTTCATCAAAATGATTTATTCTTGTTCTGTTCTTGAATACAAAAGAGTACGACTGGGGTGGGTGTGGTTGGATGCTCCTTTAAGTTAGATGCTCCTTAGAAATGGCCCTGTAAGGAAATATTCTATTCCAAAATAAGGCAAAAACCACTGGACAATAGTCTGGCACCTATTGTAGCACCACACAGCTAACAGAGTGATTTAAACAGGGAGAGGGATCATCTTTTTCCTCATTAAAATAAGATCAATTTACATTGCTACGGCTGAAAGTGGACATTACAAAGGTCAGAACAGCAAAATAAGAGAATAAAAACAAGGTTTATGTATAATACCATATAAATATATGTATGTGCTTATGTACATATTGGATGTATCTGTATATATAAATATATATATATACACACACAGGAACACATTGAAGTGACCTCCGCTATATGGTAGCAGCAAGCATCGACAAACAATATTAAGATAACTTGGCGTCTTTAGCATTTTCCAACACAAGCCCCCATTTTTTCCTTGACATGTGCTTTGCTTTATCTAGCAATCAGACTGTTCATTCAGTGGAGAGGCCTGACTATCAGACCAGACCCTCTCTATTTCTCTGATTGCTTATCTTTTGCACTGATTGCTAATGGCGCAGCGGCAGTAGGGGTCTATTGTTTCACTGTGCTATTACAACTACAGCTCTAAAACAGGTGGCCCTTCAGCACCAAATGGTGATGATAAAAGTGCTTCAGACCTGGAGTTAACCTTCAGAAGTCTCAGTTATCACCAGGGATGACGTTTCATAAGAAATGTTCTAAAACAAGCACAGGATATTTCTTTTGCATTGTTTCCTGCATAAACACATTCAGTTCCAATGTCCATTTCTGGGCTGCTTTCATGTTTTCAGCATGCTGTTCTGATAAGTTAAGATGACTAAAACTGTCTTTTACAGTTCAGTTCTGTTCAGTTAAGTTGTCACATCCATGCCAACATTCACATCCAGTGGCAGACATGACAGAACATAATTGAAATCACTTGTGAATATAATTAATTCCATCGCTCACAATTCAATCCATTAATAACATTTGAATGCTACGGCAAAGTAAAAAGTAATAAAAGTATTAAAAAAGTAACTAAAAGTATTAAAGTTAGGTCAGCCAGTGAAGTTACAAAAAGTATTAATACTAATTATACTCACTCCCTGGCCAGTTTATGGCAAACACCTCCCTATTAGCCCCAGCTTAAGGGTGCATAGTTAATGACTAGCTCATTTTTTGATGCACAGTGTGTCCTAACAACCCAAACTCACTATTTGTGCAGCCATCATGATATGCAATGTGATTAAAATATATACAGTGATCACACTTTGCAAATAAAAATGATAAGGACTCGACACATTATTCCTCTCGTACTTTCCCGCAGTCACCAGTTTATTGATGTTATGCAGTGCACTTTAAAATACAGGGTAGTGAAATGTTGTCCTCACATGAAAAAAAGCCCTGAAGTGTTTTTTTGATTGTATATCGTGATATATTTATGAAAACACAATTCTTGCGAGACTGAGCTCATCCTTACCACTCTCTGTACTTTCGTCAAGGGCAGTTTCTACACTAAATATTTTTGGGTGGTGGTCCAGTCTCCACCTCAGAGTGACGTTGACAAGGCGATACTCTCGCACCAGCACAGAACAGTCCAGAACAGTCCAGAACAGTCCAGAACAGTCCAGCATCCAAACAGCAGCCCTGTGGTCAGAAAATGACCGATGATGTAAAGGGAAGAAGAATCTGATAACGCATTAATGTCCTTGTTACCATAACTGTGTTCCTTTAGAAGTCAAGGGTCAAGAGCTGTTTGACAAAATGCATAGCATGACAAGAGCGGTCTGTAATTAACACTGAACCCACTGAAGAGATCTGCAGAGATGATAATAACACTGTTGGCACAAAATGGCACAAAAGAGCACAAAATAGCTACTCTTTTGCTTTGGGTGTACCATAAAGAATTGCTGTACATTTACAGCATAACTGTGCAGCCATCTATTCTACTCCCCTAAAGAAAAGTTTAATTACATAAAATAGCAAAATCAAATCAGCTAAGTTTACTGTCATTTCAACCATATACCCAGTACACAGTGAAACGAAACAATGTTCCTCCCTACGAAAACAAACGCTCTAGTTTTACCCTTTAAAATGACCACAATTTTGGCCTCAGGAAAATTAGAGGAAAAAATTTGAAGATTAAGTCTTGTATACATACCTTTGGTTACTGTTGGATACCAGTCCGTTCATGTCTTTACTTAAATTAGAACATTTAAAAAGCAGAAATCCAACCTCTTTCTCAAAAATACAATATCAATTTTGAATATTTTGTAAACTTGAAGTGATTTCTGAAGTAAATTGTACCATTAGTTTGTTTAATAGATATATGTCCTACCAATATTATTGCAAACCATTTTTGCACATTACAAGTTAAACATGTTATTGTCTTATGATTAAAACATGGAAATATAAACATAGACCAAATTACATTATGATTAAGAAGAGAGTTCTTATAATCTGACCCCCAAAAATCCGATTGGAATTTCAATTAATACGGGCATTGATTCTAGATAATCTGTTTTTTCTTATTTTTGTTAAAACATTTGAAATGCCTCAGTCAACTGATTTGTAACACAGTCATTGAGAAGGCAACATTAAATAGCAATGTAACAATTTTCTTATAGAAGATAATAAATAGCTATATGTATATATTAGTTCTCTCAAGCAATTAATTTTTTAAATCTAATTAATCGCATTGAATCGCACATACATACAGACTTACAAGAAGCAGTTTTGTTTTACAATTTATTATTGAATACAAGCCTACACCTTAGGCCTTAATGGTCATGACATTTTTATCACTGACTGAACCAAACCTATGAATTAGGTTACAGTATATGACAGGTGTAAACTTTGATAAACTACGTCTCCCAGCTCTATCACACACACACTATGGCCGGCGCTGAGACTCCGCCCCTCTGGAGGTCTGGATGGAGAAAGCTAATGCAGCTACTTCCAGCCCTGTTCTCCCTCCTTCCCTGCTGCCTCTAGCTTGACCAACAGCTCTCCTACAGACACTATGACCCCGTTCACCACTTCCACACACTTTCCCAATGGGCAGAGTGTTGAAATAAACATGTGCTTGTGCTTCGTTTTCACTCTCTCCTTGCATGGCCGTGCAGCATCAAAGTTGAAGCGGGAGACGCGTGAGCGTCTTTTCCAAAAGGAAAATATTCCCCTTCAGAGTCAGAATCGGCAAAAAACATTCACAAGACAAAATTTATTAGCCACTCACGCAGCAGTGATCTGCATGTCTCAGTCAATCACCTGGGGACAGTGGAGCACAGTGGGTGTTTGAAATATTCTTTTAAATAGAGAGCCAGATTTTACAATAATTAACTTTTTTTTTTTTTTTTGTTTGTTTTTTTTTACCTGTCGTGTCTGGCATCTTAGCAAGCAGAATGTGAGTCTGGGTGCCTTGATGTGTCAGACCCCTTT
>JBBKCR010000080.1:610854-625693 GCA_037577295.1 Ladigesia roloffi | reverse complement strand
AACGGTATTGAAACTGATACCGTTGTTATTTTTAGATACCGCGGTATACCATATTACCGTGATACCGCCCAAGCCTATAGTGTGTGTTTGCTTAACATTTGGATCTAGCATGGCAGGTTGTTCACAAACGCCTGAAATGAAAAGACGGAGAGCCGTAGGTGAAGGAACTCCACTGCAGGGTGAGGAACTACAGAGTCCTAGTTTAGTTGAGGGACCATTTTCACAGCAGGTAGTTCATTTAATCTAATCACTTGTTTATCTAATCAATGTGTCGTTCACAATCCAACTTGAATACTCGGTCACATTAACTATTGCCTGCTGAATATATTTCAGTAACTGGTAAATGTCGACTAAGGGTGCTTTCACACACAACTCGTGTAGTTCGGTTGAATCGCACTAGAGTTCGTTTTCCCAGTTGGTGCGGTTCGTTTGGACATGTGAAAATGCAGCAATCACACCCGAGACTGCAACAAAAGTGGACCAGATAAGCGTACAGAGACCTCGTTGTAGAGGTGGTGGTCTCGTTACGCTTTCATACGAAACGTGGAGCGGTCTGTTTGTGGTGAGAACACGATCTGAACCAGAACAGAGCCAACTGGACAGTACTGTCTTTTTGGGCTAATTCAGCTGCCGTAGTCAGCTGTGCTGTGCATTATAGGATGAGGAGATGTATTTGTTTGTTAGCGCTTAGCAACATAGCTCCAAGGAGCTTGCAGACAGACCCGGAGCTGTGAAGAGGGGCGGAGCCTCATCCAAATATGGTCCAATGACCATATGTCCCAACTTTCAAAAACTCATAACACAGCGATATTTTGCTTATTAAGCAAACAGCTCAGGGAAGGGGGGTTAGTAGATCAGTAGAACTGGATTACCGCACGTTAATTCTAAAAGAAGTTTAGGAAATATGTTCCCAGGCAAATCTGACCAATGAGTGATGTATATGTTGTCACGTGACTGCATTTTGGTTCGTTTCATTTGGTCCGGACCACTTGGTACTCAAGTGTTTTGTGAAAAGGACCCAAAACTGCAGAAAAAATCTACAATGTGTCATTTGTTGGCCTTGGTCTGGACCAAATGAACCGAACCACATATGTGAAAGCACCCCAACATTTACTTGTGTATGTAGGGTGGGGGTGTATGTGTTAATTACTGCAGAAACACTCTACGTTTAGTCTGTGATCTGTTGAAGCTATTTCATGCCTTTTAATGCTTTTTTAAATACTGTTTCTAACACTAATTGTTTTAATGACTGGCCTATTAAAGCTTCATGTTTTTGTATTTAAAAAGTCGACATCTCTTGCACATGTTGTATAGCACACATTTAGTTCTATTTTGTGTTAATTAAATTACGTTGGAATAATAAAAGAAATCATATGGAAATCCATTAAGGCAATAAAAAAAGTTTTATTTGCTGCCCTAAATCTGACATCTTAATATGAATTTTTGAGAGTATTTCATTAATTCTTACCAGCAGAAACACTGGCCCCCTATGTATAAAATGCCTGTTATTTATTTCTTTTTTTAAATAATTTGCCAAATGCTTTGCTGGCGTGAAAGTTCATCACAGAGAAATGTAACATGTATGCTGAATTTCCATATTGGAAGTGTTTGCGCTGATTAAATTTCAAGAATCTTTCTGCTTGTTGACATTTAACCTATAAACATGTTTGTTTCTTCAGATTAAATGAGTTGCGAATGGGCTGTTGGATATTTGCTAATATTCCCATAATATTTAAATCTGTATAGCTGATTTATGGTTAGCACATTTTTCCTGTACTCCTGACTAGGAATGTACTATTGGAAAATGGGTTTTGGGAATATAACTGCAGCAGCTTAAAATGTTCGATTCAAGGTTTTATTCATTCGAAAATGTGTTATCATTTGAGCTTTAACATCGATCCTCTCTGTTAAAATATACCCCTCAGTCAGTTAGAAACCTTATAGACGATACTATTTGAGACAGGAGTGTGATAACTGGGGTGTTTTGCTCATTGGTGAGGATAAAGCGTGTTACATTAGTGCCCCAGCTCCTGTGATAACTAAAATTAAGCACAGAGGATTGGAACAGTAGGAAAAGGAATATCTCAGAAAGGTTTTAGCCAAAAACGAAATTTTAGCGTCTTTGCCTGGCTGTTTGTGCTCTGTTTGTTTGGGTGCTTTTTGTTGTGACAGAATATGGGCCAATATTGTTTCTCGCCATTCAATTTAAAGATGAAATTAAATGGGGAGAGGAGTGAAGCAAGCATTGCAGCACTTTTCTTTCTTTTTTTTTTTTTTTGCCTTGCTTAGCATTTTGTCTGGCTCGCAGTCAGTTTGTTTTTATTTATTTATTTTCTCCTTCCTCGAGCTGTATTGAGCATTTTCATAGGCAAAAAGCGGCAGCTCTGTGGAGTAAATTCAGAGATGGTGAATTAGATCGATTTGCCCCCTCACATGATCTGTCAGACTTGATTAAAGCTGAAAGGCTTGTGCTTAAAAAAAATAAAAAATGGTGCCAGAAATATCATGTGCTGCATAAGTACTTCTAGGATGCCCATAGTGCCTACTAAAGGTTTACTCTTTTCTGTATGTGTTGGATTATTTCTTGTTTCCATTACGTTCCCATTATCTTTAGTGTGTTAATTACGGACCTTCCCATTAAAGTGAATGGGAGCCGAAGGCAGCTCCGTATTCTTTGCCTCTAAATTCTTTCATTTATTCTCCCATTGCACGTAATACGGTTCGAACCGTAGCATGCACCCTCACAACCTACATACCAAATGTTCGGCTCAGAGTGGTATAACACTCCAGCCATTTTTTTATTGCCGTGGCATAAATGGCAGAAATACCATAGAGAATGAATGAAGCTCAACTTTAGATGCACTTGATCTGAAACCCACCATACTTCATTTGATACACCAGGACATCTCACCCAACATACAAATGCGGTCTGTTATGACAAGCCTTTGTATTTTTCTTTGCTTATGGCTCATCCGTTTTCCCACCATTAACTTATTTTTTACTTGTACCTTGTTCTAATGAATGCAGTTTCAGAAAAGGAAATTCCTCCCCATGCGATGACCAAATGAAGTGAAACGTCACATGAACCCCCAGTACACCTCCATTACGTTTTTGGTCAATTCTTAACCCTCCATCCACAAAGTATCGTATGGCACAGACTTGCCACTTAATAGGGAGCACCAGCTCGTCAAGGGCATTTCCCTCTAGTCTTATGGCAATCAGTTTATATTAGCAATAATGTCTGTTGATGATTGAAGTCTGAATAGGCTAAACATTTATGGACTAAACAGCAGGAATAATTGGAAAATCTTATAAAAGGTTTCGATGAACATGCGCATATTTGAGCAAGTGTGTATGTATGAGCAGGTTTTGAGTACTTGCCTAAGGTGACCTAGTGGAGATTTTTAGGAAGATTAAAAGCTTTTATAGCCGTCTGGAGCACACACCCCGGCCGTGTGTTTACCTGGTTCTGTGAAAAATTAACTGCAACTTTTGTGTTTTCTCCATAATCTGCTGTCCCAGTTTTCCCAGCCTATGACCTCTATATTTATGCACATGTTTATGGATTGGAGAGAATATTTTGACTTTGTAATTTAACTTTGTGTTGCCCTGGAGCGCCATTAATGATTTTGGCTGCTTCTCCAGCAGTGTAGATATTTTTTTTTTTATATTTGTTTTCAAAGCCTTACTGCATAACCATCTCCTACTTGTTTTTGCTCCCCTCTTCCCTCTCGAGGCCCAGTTGTGTGTGTGGTTTTATAAATTAAAAACAGTCAACTAGCTTTTATAAACGAGATCCTGCTTTTCCTTATCCCTTAGAATTCAACAGCCCTGGGTTTTATCCATTGTGCCTTGCAAGACTGACGTTATGTAAATTCGCTTTTGGAGTATTCGTGCTTGTTCAAAAAGCTGGCCTGAAAGCCTAACTTAAATGTTAATGAGTGTGACAGGGTTGATGTTCGTCTATAGGTAGGGTAAAAGTGTTATTGTGTATAAAACTGTGACGTCACAAAATGAATTGGAAATGAGCCTTTTTTGCCGTTTCTATTTGTGGACTTTATATGCTGATGAGTACACAGGATGTTATTTTAAGTTCCGTTTATGTACTACACTTAATTCATTTTTAAAATATATGTTGAAGCTGGATGTAGAATAAATGATGCATTGATCCCTTCCTGCCTGCATGGCCCTATCCCAGTTCTAAGAAAGAACACCCCCCACCCCACCCCCCTCCAACCCCTCCCCCTATGATGTGATCTGCTCTGACTGTTTGACGTGTGTGTCGCTGTCAAATCTCTAACACGGTGTGCTCTCTCTGTGTCCACATTGCAGACGGCATCTCCAAACTAACATGGCAGTCAGGCTGTGTGATGTGGCTTCTCTGCTTAGAAGTGGCTCGTGGGCGGCAGAGCCTTGGACTGGGGTCTGTGGGACTTATTTATTTCTCTAATGCTTGCACACTAGTGATCGACCGATATTGATGTTTTATTACTGATACCGATACCAATTATTTGCATATTTATGTGCCCAAAAACGATATTCAGAAACGATATTTATTTATTTACCATTGCAACCAAACTTAACTGAAAAAACAGTTTTATGTAATAATAATCTCTCCCTCCTTACATACAAATCAAAAGTAGGGGTCTGAAAGTGCAAAAAAAAAAAGAAAGGACACTAACTAAAGTCTTCAATGGTGCATAAACTACATATCTACAAGCTGCATAAACTACATATCAGTCATTTATGTAACCATCTATTATGCGCATTCATAGCTGTTATGTTTAATAAAATTAACTAAATATAGGAAAGCAAGTAAGAATACTTTTACTTTTGTACACAGTTTCCCCCTCAGACGCTGTGCTGAAATGGCGATCATGCGCATAATTCTCAAAACGCCCACCAGATGCCGGTGTCTATCGGCAAAACAGATATTAACCGATTATGGTAAAATGCTTAAATATCGGGGAAAATATCGGTAAACCGATATATCGGTCGATCTCTATTGCACACGCTATATGTCCAAAAAAAGCCCCTTTTGTACAGAATGATTTCAGCTGCTTTTAGATGCACCGACTGCTGACACAGGTACGCAACATTGCAGGCGCACGCAGGATGAGTAATCGCGACCAGCACAGGGTCGGGACATTTCTAGAGTGACGAAAATTCATCCGACTCATTCAGGACGTGCTGATCATCTAACATCAGTTCTTTACTTTGAGTTCCAGCGTCTTGTGTAAAGCCTTTCTGGAAGACTAGAGATTGTAACTGCAGTAAATAAAAACAGGAGCGTGAGATTCTTCAGAAAAATCTCTGAATGGGCGTCTGCTATTTTTGGACATATAGTGTGTTTTCTTTTATGTCATTTTATTCATGGCGAAATTTCTGTATATCCTTTCTGTGTTTCCTATAACATAACCAGTAAACCCTGAGGAATTTATAATTTATTATTCAAAATACAAATGACATCACTTTTCTTCAGTCATCTTCTTTGTGATGTCGTTTTCCAGCCTCGTACCTACTTATTAATGCCATCAGCAATAAACAGCCACTGATACGCTGCTACATTCACATGCCATGAGAATATTTTTCCCCTCTTAAAGCTTCTTTGAGCTTCAAAAAGGTGGAAATCAGATGGAGCCACAAAAACAATTCCTACTCTTACAGCCTTCACTGGATCCAACCAAAATAAAGTGTAGAAACATTTTAAACCTCCCTTTAATAATTATTTTAATATGGTGATGTATAAAGAGTTTGAGTAGGTCTCCAACAACTTTATGTTGCCTAGATACTGTTGCTAGGTTGGACAAGCTTTTACAGAGCACTGGAACATTTCCAATTAGAAATTGAGCAAATTAATTGTTAAATAACAATCTTAGTTTTGAGTCAATTATGGTCACTAAAATAGTTCAGCTGGTGTTTGTGTTAATGGTACCATGATAATTAATTTGAGGTTATAGCTTTTAAAGTATCTAGTTTATTTTAGCTACCGCTAAAACATTGTAGCTTTTTTTTTCCCCTATGGATTGTTAATTTGGTTAAATGGGTCTTTTTGTTCTATAGAGCTTGTCTCTATCATTCCTACGATCGCTCCTCAGTATGCTATGTACGTAGGGAACAATGAACAAGTTTAAGAAATGAATTAACTGTTCGGAACACAGATCAGGTATTGGGCCCTTAAGCTGAGTATTTTATCACCTTTATCAAGACTTTCAGTACTCTTTAGAATCAGCCTCCTTCATTTGATACTCAGCAGAACTAGTAGCTTTTAGCATTCAGTTTAAGAGCTCTGTTTAAAGTACAGCCTGAAAACAGACAGCAATTATCTGAATGCAAAAGCCATTTTAATTGCAAAGCAGATTCCTATGGCGGCCATGTTGATCATTTCAATTCGGAGTGTGGATTTTGCTGAATTAAAAAAAAAAAAAAAGCAGTAAATTTAGTAATGAGGTTGATTTTAATTGGTTGGAACTTGCCTGCAGTGTGATTAGCAATTCTTGTGTGTAGTGCAGGAACGCTCTTGTGCTGGACTATTAATGCAAATGGGTTGTTTTACACAAGTAATTCTGTTGAATGGTTAAGGCTTTGAGCAAAACTAATTATTTTAGATGTGAAGAATTGCTGTCATTGTGCTGGAATCTGTTTATGGTGAAAAGTTTGACCCCGTTTGGTTAAGCACAGGATGGAGATCGTGATGGTGGTAAAAATATATATATATTTTTTTATTTCACAGTGCAGACCCACATACAATAGAGTAAATGCTTAAATATTTTAAATTGATTTTTTTTTTCTATATCCCTTTTATTAACTCCAAGTATTGAACTCAACTGTAGGCCCCAATCATTTTGTGAGGCTGCAGAGCCTTTGCGTTTAAGGTTGGCTTTTTTTTTTACCCTTTTTTTAGTTAAAATGCCATTTTAGTTGATTGAGTTTTAATTAATAATTTAACTTCTACCTCAGGATTTGGTGAGATTAACAGAATGTGTCATCATTGAACCTTGCGGCTAAATGGCTAATTAGTGATTTTGCTGTTATTTTGAGATGGCTGTGCCTTTTTTGTAAAGGAAATGCTCAACATTGTCATGGTTTTAGCTGCAGTATCAGAGCAGGGGGCACTCTGGGAGGCTTTTAATGACCCAATTATTAGCTACATTGATTAGATTTTTTTTTTATTTGGGATTAATCAGCTTGTTTACGGCTGGAGGTGATCTCTTGACGAGGACGATGGGAAATATTCCCTCTGTCTTGCTGTACTTTGTGAAAGTAAATCACGGTGAAATGAATGCTGCACAAAAGTGTTTCTTCCTTTCCTAAAAGTGCAACTTAACCTGGAAAATTACAGATAATCACATGAGCACCCATAAAGAAGGAGGGTATGGATACATAAAGCATGTCGGGTGAATTGGCTTTCAGGGCACCGTGGGGGCCAGTTTGGATTTAAGTCCTTCCATTATAAATAAACTGCTATACGGGCTATATTCAGTGGTGCAGGCAGCACCTACAGGTGAAATTGCTCATGATGGCACATAATGACATTGAGTCAGTGTTTTTCTGACTTTTTTTATTCTTTTTTTTTTTTTCCCCTTTCGGATTCTTTAGCAGGTAATTGCTGCCATGGAAACACAGCTATCGAACGGGCCGACCTGCAACAACACAAGCAATGGGCCCGCTCCCATCTCAAACAATTGCACCTCACCTGTGGAGTCCACCGGCATGGAGGACAGTAAAACCAACCTCATAGTGAACTACCTTCCCCAGAACATGACCCAGGAGGAGCTAAAGAGCCTTTTCGGCAGCATCGGCGAGATCGAGTCCTGCAAATTGGTACGAGACAAAATCACAGGTGAGCGTGCCCTCCATCTCTGTACTCTGTAGTTAAACACCTTGCTCAGATTTCAGTTAGATTCACCTTCTATATATAATAACTAGTGCTGCCCCCGACTAAAGATATTCCCAGTCCACCAACACGCCCGCATTTTAGCGATTAGTCTAATAATCGTTCATTCATGATATTAATGTAATAACTTGCGTATATACATGGAATCGGCTCGGCTCTACCCTACCATTACAACTGGTTGCCTAGCGACTGAGACGCAGCTGGAGCGGAACTGAAGTAAAAAACATGAGGTAAAGAAAATTATATAATTACCGTCGTCAGAATGGATTAAAATCAGAAGACTTTTATTTCTTATTTTTGGTTTGTGTTTGTTTGCCATAAAACAAAACGGTTGGCTCCAGACGAGGCTTAAAGAAGCACAGCAGAGGACTGCCGAGAAAAAACGCTGTGATGCAATGACAGCAACCACCAATCAGTAACCTCCAATGTGTACACGTCATCATGTGGCGCTTTTGCACTGCCTGGTAGTGGCAGATTAATTTTGAAAGCGCTAATATCATGCTTTAGCATTTTCTGTCAGTGAGTGCGCTTTGGTATACCTCGAGGCACTTGACGTCACACACTGACTGCGCAGCCCCTGATTGAATACATGAAAATGTATTTGACCAAGCCTCCTTCATATCAACTAACGATTAGTCGACTATTTGGGGGCAGCCCTAATAATAACTGCCCTGTTCGCAGAGGTGGTACGTTCCTGTCTGTACAGTTCTGCTGATTTTCTGGAGAATGTCTAGTCAATTTTAACAACACTAGCAAATGTCTTTATAAGGCTTTGTGGAGTAAAGAAGGTTTTATGGTGGCGTTTGGCGTTTAACCCTTAGATTATAACCAGAATGGATTTGTGCCAGGAGGACAGCAAATGGTAAATTCACATGGGAAAAATAATACATCCAGTATTTTATTTTAGGTTTGAGAAATAATAAAAAAACCCGGGGGAACTTTCAGGGTGGTCTCCCCCCACAGAGGGAAGGGTTCCTGAGAGCGCTAGAGAGAGAGAGAGAAAGAGCAGCAAACTGTTAGACATCGTTTCTATTTGTTAAAATCAGGCTTTACTCATATGGAGTTGTATGGGTTAATGGAGTTAACCACAGCCTTTTGGCTTTCAAAAACTGCTGTGTATGATTTGACTTCTTAATGGGATTGTAACAAATTATGGGAAAAATGTGTACGTCATACATTCGAGACGCAAATAAAAATTTGCTATATTACTTGGACAACCATTTTTGCTGGTGAATAGTAGTTGATGCTGGTGAATACATACATTTTATCAGTTAGAAAATAGTTGGTTTAATCTTTTAAATGGACTTTTCATAAAAACATGAAGATTTTACGCTTTTGGTCATCAGGTGTCCTAATGCAAATATTGGATATCGTCCCTAAAAACTCCTCAATATTAAAACCTTTTATGAAATTATCTTGACACTGGCCTACATGGAAGCAGCTTACCAAGATGTTGTTTTGGGATGTTTTTATAGGTTTAAATTTTGAACTTTACTGAAAAGTGGCATAGGCTCTCGAACCGGTATCTGTTTGTTCCTCTCCGTGACATCTTTACATGTACTTTATTTAATTAAGTGCTGTTCTGTGAATAAATTTTATTTTCCTTTTTCGCCAACATCGCAAAACAGCCTCCTAGTTTGTGGTCTTTGTTTTGATTATTTTCTCATTTCCTCTATGCCTTCCTTCTAATCTAATGAAGAAGAAATGCTCCAAGGCCTCATTAAAGCCCATTGGATGAATTAACAGCCGCTGCTTTCATCAGCCCGTCTGCTTCGAATAGCATCAGAACAGAAACACGTTTTTATAATAATCTTCCCTGCTGATACATTGGGGGGATGATGGGCAATGTGACAAATTCTCCTCCAGTCTATATTTTGATTTTTAATTTGCCTTCGTTTATATTTACATTCATTCAGCGAGCACATTTGTACAAAGTCGCTTATGAAGCGACTCTATTCTACCTGCCTGAAATTCGCCTACAGTCTGTATTGCCTATGGGGTTTTGGAAATGAAGTGATTATACTTAATTTGAGTGTGAAATTTTCATATGCAGTGTTACTGAATTTTCCTTTATGGAAGGGTAGAATGAATGGAGGAATGAGGTGTTTCAGCATGTATTATGATGGCTTCCCATAGTTTTTCACATTTATTGAAGGAAACTCACTATCCACTATCTATGATTATTTATTGAACATAAATTTTGAACAACTTAAAATAAAGCACACATTGCCTAAAATGAACAGTCACTTTGTTCTTATAAAAAAATACAATAAATAACTTGCACTTTTGGAAATAAAATAAATAAATTAATTTTTCTTATTAAACATAGTGACTCCACACGCGGTTGTGTGTTTTTAAAGGGAAAGTAATTGAAATAATTGAAAATTTTGATCGATTATAGGTTCTGAATGCCGAGTTCGATTACTTTTCGATTAATTGCCCGGCCCTAATTGCAGCTTTAAAGGTTTTAGCTGAATGCTAGTCTCTGAAAGTTCCTGACGCCTGTTAAGCTCAGGGGAGTGGCCAACACACTTGAGCAAAGACAGAGTATCGTCATGTTCCCCCACAGGGAGGCTAATATAACAGAGTTGGCTGAATTAGTCGCTTACAAGTTTGTTTTCGATGTGACATTCTGTTGCTATTTTTCACCCTCATGTGTCAGAGAGGTCAGTGGGTAAAACAAGAGCCGTGACTGAGAGAGTGAGCGCTTGGACTTGATTGTTTGAAGGATGTTCAGTCCACATGTGGCAGGAAAACCAAACAGCCAACATTTCATTTTTTTAGATGTGGTAATATGAAATGAAGGCTGTATTCTAGTCATCTAGCAGTTTTAATTTTAATGTTTCAACCATTTTAAACCATCGAATGATAATACCCATGCGTTCAAATGCTCCACACACTCAGGTTAACTTCTTTATATTTTTCATTAATCCTTAATTGGTGCACCTAGATGATTTTAGTGGTGTGAAACTCATTTTTGTTTTGATGGCAAGTTATGAGGGGGAGAAAACAAGGATTTGATTAAAAGGACACACATGAACAAGGGAACACACCTATGTTTGAGCTTAGGATAACTTTCATGTGTTTATTGCACGTTGGAGTCATACCGCAGTTGTTGCTCATGTATACAAAACCTGTTTAAGTCTGGATGTGAGGTTTAATTTTAGTGTTTCAAATACAGCCATAGCTCAGCAGCTCATTGTATCCAGTGCCGTTAGCGAGTAATTGTATGTTTCTCCTATAGCCTTATGTTAAATCTTCTGCGCTTCACATTCTAAAATGTCCAATTAGTGTATCGGGGCCACTTCTAGAGTGGAGTCAGTGATGCGCGAGAGGTGGGTTTAGCTGAGCAAAATGTTCTCATTATGCTTTTTTCTAAGTGAGTGCGATTATGAAACTTCCCCGCCAGCAAACCAGATTGGCTCCCTTTTAAAGAGCTATTTAATTGTTAAATATCACTGGTTTTGAGATTTGCTTATTCTAATGCTCTCTCTCTCTCCCCCTCATCATGCCACTAGATGCTCTTCTGTGGCATGGCAACCCTAAGGGGGTCAGCTGAGCAGAATCCCGACAGGCTCAGTTGGAGTCTCGGTAGAAGAGATTGAATGTAGTGATAGTTTAAAGTGTGGGGGGGTACCTGTTTTTGAATTTGGGCTGCTGTTTTGCATTGGTGAAATTAACCCTTTAACTGGTGTTGGACTGTGCATTGTGATTAAGGATGCCCCTTTTCTCCTTTCTGATAGAGCTAATTCTCAAGAATATGATGCAAAGTACTGAGGTTAATCTAAAGTATCTAATCAGTAGGTGCCTGTACATCTTGATATTTGTCCTATTTCCTTTTTTAATTGATTGAAGTTTGTATGTATGTATTTTATTATTTTTTTTGCAGTAAGAACACCGATTTTGTCTCAAACTTGCATTAACTCTATGATGGTAGGTAGTATTTTGAGCAATACTAATGGCAGGCCAATACTACTAATAAAGGTAAGCCCATGTCGTGTATACATACGCACACAGCGACGTCTCTGGGCTTGAGAAAAACATCTGAATGTAGGAGGATTTTCTCTCCCACTAAAAATTGATCTCCGTGTTTATAATTTGAGCTTCAGGGAGCTGCTTTGAAGAAAACCTTTAATCATTTGGTGTAAGAATTAGAAAAATGTGTATATATGTATATTCTTGACTTTGCTAGGCTGTCGACTTCCTGATGAAAGGGGCCCAATTTAACCCAATTTATAACCTTAAATTTTTTGCCATACTGCTAATCCAAGTTGATATCTGTTTCTAAATGTTTATCTTCATTCGCAGACAATATTGAGAACCAGTTCCCGTGGTCCCATGGTTCCCATTTTGGTGCGTTCCCATTATGGTCACTCTAGTGGTATTTTCTCTGCCGTGGGAGGACCTACTTTGCATGTGGTTGCACTGTAATGGTTTCCTAGGAAGATTCATAAACCCTTTAATAATGAGTTGCTAACCCTAACATTCATAGCTAATTGTCCTTCGAGGTATGTTTGTAGAAAGGTTATTTTAAGACTTCTTGTTCATTCACTAGCCTTGTGTGATATGTCCTTACACTGACCTCAGTATAAGCAAGCCTCGCGATGTCTTTTACAGAAGCAGAATGCACAGAAAGTTAAGAAGCCGTGGTGTTTTTAGTTGAGAGTCGAGGAGGTGGGGTCGTAACCTTTTTTTTTTTTTTTTTTTTTTTTAAGCTGCTCTCATTGAAATGTATTTAAGATAAACTTTCATTCCACTGTTGCAAGCTGTTCCAAGTCTGGTACACAGAGTCCTGAGAAAACATGGTATTAATATCCATCTGAACTATCATTATGGTGCTACTTCTCTCTCAGTCAGTGTACCCTGACTGTGTGTCAGTTCTGAACGGTTAGTCTTCAATTTAGCTGCAGCACCGGAGCCTCACCATGTATATCAGTGCACAAACTAAGAGATATAAGTAAGAGACATAAGGTCATCAGTCTTAATTCCAAAATCAGGTCAGTAAGTTTATTCCTTTTGTTTGTAATATTGTGCATGCCTAGTTCTGTAGATAGCGTAGGAGTTGTAATTTTACATTATGGTGCCTGTGAGCAGTGAACAGCAGTTTTTATTTAATCCAAAGGTTCATAAAGAGCTAGTGATGGCCTTGATGCATTGCTTTTCATTTTCTTCTCATTGGGTTGAGAGGAATTTCATATTTTCATGAGTCAGTTTTTTTTCCACTAACTTTTCAGTACTCTGAAATATACAATGATTGGCCACAACATTAAAATGATATGTCATCTCAGGAGGTGAACAGTCAGACCTTGAGTGTTGGAAGCAGGGGAGGATGAGGACAAATAGGTTAGAGATTAACATAACAGGTCTTTTGGGTGTGTCCAGTATGCAGTTTTTCGTACCTACCAAAAAATGTATAAGGACGGACAGCCCATGAACTAGCGACGAGGTCATGAATGCCCAAGGCTCGTTGATGCATGTTGGGAACAAAGACTAGCTGATCCCACAGCGGTGCTACTGAAGCACAAATTCCTCAAAATATTAATGCTGACTATTATAGAAAGGTCATAACACACAGTGCAGCTCATTTTGCTGTGTGAGACTGTACACAAAGACCCATGCTGACCCTGTCCACTGCCCAAAACACCTCCCATGTGCATGTAAGCATCAGAACTGGACCATGGGCACGATATTTACTTTTACATCATGTGGGCGTCTCTTACCTGGAGAAGAGATGGCACCAGGATGCAGACCACCATGCAGCATAATTACAATTTTAGAGGTCTTGGAGTTGTGCCAGTTTTTATTATTGCGTTGAGCCTTAAATGATTACTTGGAGAGTCTATAGGCCTGTATAATGTTACTTGTAAGAGTATTTAAAATGTAACTGAACAGGGATGAGTACTGACTTCAGTTAACCTAGTCTGAAAACTGAAGTGTACTGTGTTTGGTACACAAGATCACCTGAAAGCAAACTCTCTCGCTGAATCCTACATGAGGCATCAAAAACGTAGACATATAAGATATTTAATTTGCATACAAATGGTGCTTTTGTCCCCCCGTTGTGTTGGTTAACATTAACTTAATCTTCTTGCTATTGAGTCAACTTTTTTAGAGCCACAGGTTACATTAAAATTCTTAAATATCTGACTATATATAGTGCATAGAGCGTAAGGTGATGTGAATGTAATGTACTGAAATCAGTACTTTGTGTGGAAATATTACAAACTCTGATGTTAAAATCAGACAATGGCAGACATGTCCAAGGGAACTGCAGCACAAGAAGTGGGGTGTACAGTATTCTAAATAATAAATTGGACATTCATTTTATAAATTAC
The DNA here is from genome assembly GCA_037577295.1 of Ladigesia roloffi. Classification (NCBI taxonomy): domain Eukaryota; kingdom Metazoa; phylum Chordata; class Actinopteri; order Characiformes; family Alestidae; genus Ladigesia; species Ladigesia roloffi. Next base: position 611,461 of record JBBKCR010000080.1, on the reverse strand, counting down.
TCTTAAAATTCAAAGGTTATCAAGTTCCAAAAAAGTACCAATATCTGTTCAAATGTGAAAGGTACCCTAACCTACAGAACTTATTATTCAGTCTTTTGATTTGTTGCATCAGAGTTATATTTAGAAGTGGTGACTTCAGACTTGGTAATTTGACCAGCTCTGACTTCAGTTACTATTTTTTTTTTATTTTTTTTTTTTAATTCCATTTATATATAAAATTGAATGCAAAAGCATTGATGTGGCTATTTTTTCTCCTGACCTTCAGCACTTCAATAGCCTGAGAACTGACTTCAGAGATTCTCTGTACATAATATGGACTTTTACTTTTACCTGGACACTTGCTGGTAAACTCAGTATTGAGGAAACAACTCAACCTCCTTGCCGCAGTTTTCTTTTTAACATTTTTATTTCACTGCTGAGTAATTGAGTTTATGCAGCGTCGAAATTAGTAGAGATGCTCCGAACAGCATTTTTGGGCTCGATTACCGATCACCAAGATCATGATCTGCAGATTACAGATTATCATCTAAAGTGGGGCAAAATAGTATTTAGTCAGCCACCGATTGTGCAAGTTCTCCCACTTAAAATGATGGCAGAGGTCAGTAAT
>JBBKCR010000080.1:581830-610754 GCA_037577295.1 Ladigesia roloffi | reverse complement strand
AACGGTATTGAAACTGATACCGTTGTTATTTTTAGATACCGCGGTATACCATATTACCGTGATACCGCCCAAGCCTACTGGGGACTGTGGGTGATGTAGGACTGTACTGGTATCGGATCTGTGGCTCCAATCCGATGTGGACACACTTCTTCCACCCTCCATGCTTTTGGTCCGGAATAGATCAGAATCAGAATCAGAATCAGAAAACTTGGGCAAACCTCGGTTACACAAAATACAACCGTTCCTGACAGACAAACTATTGCATTTCTTACTGGCATGTCATTTTTCGTGGAATATAGTATGGAATTATTTCTAAGGAGACAAATTTGTTCAGAATATTCGAGAACTCAGTCCAGCATCTATGTAAAAATCAGATTGATGTCAGAACATTACTGTAGAGAATTGCGAGGAGCCCTTTTACCAATACTGGTTTTCATAGAATCTAAAGAATTGCAAAGTCTGAAACAAGTCCGAACTCTTTGAACCAATGGCTTCGCAACCACGCCTAGCCAAATCTGAACCAGCTCCACAAGTTTCTTGCCCCCCCCTTAAACATTTTCAAGACTCTTCATGTTCAGTGTGCATCATTTGTCCCTTTATTTCTGGTGGATGCTAGCATGTGTTCTACAGCAGCAGTGTCCCTTCTGTTCTCACTGGGATGAGATTCATTTTGTAAATGAAGGTTGCTAGTGTGCAAGAAGTAAGTCAGTTCATCCTCATTGCTTACATAACCACTTGCCTGCATAACTGCTGTTTCAAGGCTCCCCCCCCCACCCCCAAGACCCAGATGCTGTCTCCTTATTCTAAGCTTCTGTGTCTTTTTGCTTTTTCTTACATTTCCTTTTTTTGTGGCAGTTTTTATAAACATTATCTTTAGAATCTGGTTGACCCGTTTGCCTGTTTGTCTGTCCCTGAATGTTTTTATTTCTCCCATTGTACATTATTTAACTCGTATGTTTCAGCTCCAAAGGCTGATGACTTGTTGGCTATGTTTCACCTTTCCATCACTCAATTTATGATGGCCCTACCCCTTGCACAGCTTCTGCAGTCCATTGTTATAACACACCTCTCTTTAGATCCCCCACTTGCCTTCATAGCAGCACGTATAACAGGGGGAGCCAATTACAGCAAAGGCAGATGTTCAGAGTTTTTCTCTTAGGAGTGAATTCAGAAAATAAATTGTCTTCCTAAAGGCTAATTGGAGCTTTTGCCTGTTGCAAATGGATGTAGTAAGGATATTTTAAGAGTGTACAGATGAAGAATATAGGGCATTGTTGTATTGCGATATATGTATGGATGTACACGTTACTGATTCATAAACATTCACAAAACCTTTATCTACATTTTTTCTAAGCGTTTCAGAGAAATTAGATATTTTTCCTAGCGACTTTGCAGAGCAGTGGTAAAATTTAAACCTAATTCTCTTTCTCACTGGGCATTATTAGACTACGTTTACTAGTTCATTTATTTTGTGTTGGACAATTTTTGTTTCTTGATATCCATTGCTTTTTTTATTACAATAGTGTTCATGTATACTGCCATAAAAAAAAATCTGCCATTAAAAAAAAATACATTCTGAGCAAGTCCTGTAATTAAAATGTATTTTTATAAATACTGGCATGTACGTAATTGAGTGCACAGGGTAAATTTTCTTTTTTTCTGATACAAACTTGGTCTTAGGACATACTTGGTAGTTATAGTGGTCTGAGAGTACTGAAATTGTTACCCTCAAAGCGGTCTCTAATTTTGTGTCTCCGCAGCAGCTGTGAGGCAAGGTAAGCGGAAGTTTCTGAACCGTTGGTGGTAATGGTGTGGGAGGGAGCCAGCAAGCCTCCACTGATGAGTCACCAAAATAAACTTGTTTTCTATTTAGGATTTGGTTTTAGGCCGCATTCAAAATTTCACAGTAATAACCTGTTAAAATATTCTGTGCCCTCATTGTGCTGCTATCATGGTTTGTATGATTTTGGAAAAACTGCTACAAATGCAGTTGAGACATGGATTATTCTCTGGGCTTTTAGTGTTTTTGTAAAACCATCATTAAACATTGGGGGATATGTGCTCCAGAGCTGCAGTGAGCAGTGGGCTTGCTGTGACTCATACTGTGAATATTTTTATTCCTTTTACATAGAGAAATAGTTGCATGAAATAGTGGGATTGGAGTTGAGCTGTCTTACTTAAATAACATCTGGTGCTATTTAAGGCCTATAACGATCAAGACCAAGAGCTGGCCTACTGCATCGTTTTGGTTAATCTTGTATTTAAGAATAACTAATTTTTCCTTATCGTTTGCACATCCTGTACAATGCTTTTTGCCACGTTAACATATAGGAGGTGGATGAAGTTAGAGTAGTTTGTGTTTAAAGTGTCAGCATGTAAAATCCAGCAGATGTACAAGAATTTAACATTAATGTTAAGAAGTAATTGTGCATTAAAATGTTCTCATGATCACCAAAGTGACCAGTGATACCCAGACATTTTCACACATTTGTACGTGATGGATGCTGTCGTGAAAACTGTCAGAGGGAAGGCTGCACAGTATTGGTAAAATCCAATATGAGGATCTTCACAAAAAAACAAAGTCGAACACTAATAAATGCTTCCGTTGCTTCCTTAAGTGTTTGTGTTCTGCTCAAATATGCCTTAGAAATCCAGGAGGATTTGTTCTGGCTGATCTGTTTTTCGTTCTCAACATAGACACTAAAAACAATGCTGTGTAAGTCTGCCAAATGTAAGCAGGCCCTTCTTAGGAGTTGTGTCTCAAAACGATCTGAAGCACCCACTCCAAATGTAATAAACTTACTTGTTGCTAATGGATTTCTTTATTTGTACTGGGTATCTATACTACACTAAAAGTGAATTAATGATGTATGGGATTTTAGTGAACCTGAACATGTTCAGGTTGGATGTCAAATGACAGTCATGATTTAGGTCTAGGTGTACAGTGGACAACTTGAATTTGGCAGGTTTCTTTAGAACATTAATGCTTTAGGCTGTGTCATTTGCTTTGAATGTTCATTTATTGTGTTGGAATTGTTTCTATATCCTAGTGTTCTTGTAAGCCTTTTTTATACCCGGTACAGGTATAACTTTGGGCTCTCCCAGATGTGAGATGACAATTGGTTTCTTTGGTTGTGGCTCATAAACCGACGTCCTACTTTGCACTGTGCAAGGTTCAGAGATGCCGGTCATCATGGTGACCAGAGATGGCCTACGTTTCAGGACAGCCATCACGTCAGGTGTGAATTGTAATCTTCAGTTTGCTGAAAGACCCTGACGATCCTGATGCTTATTACTGTATAAATGTTTTTGCTGTGCTCCACTGGTTTTCAAAATGGCTTTGATTGCATCGTTGCAAAACTGTATCATCTACCCAAGAGCAGCATTTCCAGCATTGCTCTTTTTGGCAGAATTGATTCGAAAGTGAGTCTGATACAGCATTGGTCTGAAATTGCACTGTCTGCAGTGATCATTAGACGAGTTTCTTCAGCGGAGGTGGCTCTGGTGAACTTGACCCACAGAGCTTGGCGTCAGCTTCTCCACAACGTAGGCGGCGGTGGAAATTGCATCGCTAGCATGTGGTGGAAGGGAGTGGGTGTCAATCTTATAATTTATTTATTTAACTTCAAGATTGAAATTATTCAGGAGACCACATTGATCTTCATTGCTCAGCTCAAGGGCCTGATGAGTCACGCCAGCAGTTTGGTTTCGCAGAGAAGAGGGGGTGTCTATTAAAAACTAAAGTCAATCAGATCAGGCTAGGAAAGCCGTCTTTTTTGAGTTCAGTTGCATCAGATGTATTGAATCTATTTCTTTGTTCGTAAAACATTTCAGTCCCAATTTATTAACTGGATTACTTTCTCTTAGGGGCTTAAAGTTGCTGCCCACATTTTAAGAAAACATTTTTCAACAAGTCTGTCTGTTTGGTTTTTCTGAAAAATGTTAGTATTATAGAATGTTCTACTTGATCATTGTAGGTCTGGGTTCTTCTGTTCCCCCAGGACAAAGTCTGGGTTATGGTTTCGTGAACTATGTGGATCCTAAAGATGCAGAAAAAGCCATCAACACTCTGAATGGGCTAAGACTGCAGACCAAAACAATCAAGGTAAGAAACATCATGTTTGCTTGCTGAGAGCTAATGAAAGGCATTACATTTACGCTGTAAAACTGTTCGGATGGTTTACATCTGAACTAATACCAATAGGTTATTTAAACCAGATTAAAATATTTTTAAAGTAGTAGAGCTGGCGGTCCAATTTTATGCAATTTGCAAATTTGAGTTTTGAAAAAAGGATCATAACAATGCAATGGCTGTGAAACGACTGCATTGTAATGCTTTTGAATGTATTTATTAATAAAGCTTGGTTCCGGATTAAAATACAATAAAGTGATCAGCATGTCTTATCGTTGATCAGTCTCAAATCTTTCAAAATTAAGAAAAAGAATAGGCTTGGCAATTTAATTTTTCAGATATTTGTGTACATTCTACTGTAGGATGTTTTCTCTTAAATGGTTATAATGTCAAAGCAACATATTGCATGAAAAGTTAGTGACCTTTAATGAAGGTTTATCCCCCCTCTCACCAAAAATGAGTCTGTTAAGGGAATTAAATGTGGAATATGCATTCTAAACTGTCAAAAAGGGCTTCTGTACTTGGATAAGGGCATTGAGTGCGTTTATACGAGGTCAGATTTTACGTCAGTTTTAGCTAAACATCTGCATTTATCCCGTGAATTGGTCTCACCTTCCAAAATGATGCAAAAGGTTGTTATACTGTGGCAGTGTTTGCCTTTCTAACATTAACATTAAGCTAATGAAACCAGAAAACAGTATTAATCTTCACAATGAAATGAATCTAATGTCCAATTTTAAAGTCCTCTAAATGCACCAGGTTCTTTAGGTTTCAGTCGAAAGCTAGGGATGAGACATGATTTTCGAATACTCGAATGTTCGATATACGTTCGAATATCGAATAGTTATTTTTGAATGCCGTTATTTCATTTAAGGGACTCCAGGGGAAAAAAAAAAACACGGAACAGAAATTAGGACGTTTTATCACCAATACATCATGTAACGCATTCATTCAGCCAGTGGGTTGTGCTAACACTAAAGCTCCCCCATAGGCTACTCCAGAAGAAAACAATTTTACTGTGTGGCATGAATAATGCAGAGACCTAAGGCTAGTAAAATTTCCGTATCGGTCTCGTTTACTTTAATTGGCAATGAAATTCAGTGTAAACTGTCATATGAAGCTGGCAAACCACAGATCAACCACTACCATGCACAGTCATCCGAGAGCAAAGCACCCCGCATGAGTGAATTCAGGCTGTTTCATTTGGCAGTTCTAAATGTGGTTAGAGATGCATTTTTAAAATATAAAAAGAACAAAATAGAGTTTAATAGGTGCATTGCTCTTGTTAATTTACTGTACTGTGATTTGGAACAGTGTGTCGTGTGATTAAACAGTTTTTGAAAAATAACTTTCACCCTCTCTGTCATCATGGGTTTGTGCGCATGCGCAAATTGGTGGGGGGGTGGGTGGATTTTCGAAGAGTTCTCCTCAATTTTCTAATAGTTTTTGCCAAAAAGTCACATTACTATTGATAGCATCTCATTTGCATCGCTAAAGCTTAATTTGTCCCTAAACTCCAGTGTAAAAATATTTTGTAATCATTAGCCATCATTACATTTGTTCTTTTTGTACATTTGCACAAAAATAACCTTAATCAAATATAGTACATTACCTTAACTGAAAAAGCATCCATGGAAATACTTTCAAAGGTCTGCAATTTGTGTAATGTAACTTTTTGACTAATAACTTTGTTATAAAGAAGGTCTATTGTAGTGCTTTTCAATTAAGTGCACATTAGTGTTTTGTATGGTAATGTCTGGTAATTAACAGTATTACATTAATAGTGCAAATATGAAAATGGGTGAAATTTGGATAAAAATTACACATACTTTTTGGTCTAAAAATGCTGTTTGGGGAAGTAGATAACTTTGTGGACCAGATATTTTACTTGAAATAAATGTCCAGCAGACTCCCCTCCCCAGTTGTTCATAACATTTCAGAACATTTCCAGCTGCTCTTTTAGAAGTGCTAATCCCACCCTGTCAGCTCCACTGAATATGGTTTGCAAGCATTAGCATTAAATGAGTTTGTTGGGAGGGGATGTGGGTTGAGCAAGTAAAAAAAAAAAAAAGAAAGGGGTATATTAAGCATAACTAAAAAAGAAATTGTTGGTAAGGATATTCCTCTATAGGTTTTGGAGCGTGCTTTTAACCTCATTCAATCAAACTTGTATATTGTTGGTTTAAAAAGCTTTATTAAACCCCATGCGATGTTTAAAATTAGTGATCGACCGATATTGATTTTTTTTATTACCGATACCGAATATTTGCATGTTTATGACCAATATTCAGAACCGATATTTTTTTACTATTATACTTCTGTTTTGGACGCAATTACTACTCCACCATTGAACTGAGCAAACTGTTATTTATAATAATCTTTCCCTCCTTGCATACAAATCAAAACCAGGGGTCTGAAAGAAATGTTTTATTTATTTATTTACTAAAAATAAATTAATAAAGGGCACTGTAACTAAAGTCTTCAATGGTGCATAAACTACATATCTACAAGCTGCATAAACTACGTATCAGTCATTTATGTAACACATCTAATGTGTGCCTTAATAAAGTTGTTTAATAAAGTTAACTAAATATAGGAAAGCAAGTAAGAATACTTAACCTTTGCATTCATTTTCCCCTCGTTACATGTTATGTCATTCATTGAGAATAAGAGAATGTTATCCTAGGGAAACTTGCCAGGTCAGATTTTATAGTGGTTAAGATACAGGTTTGCAAAGTCTTCACAAATGTATGTTTTTTTTTTAAATATTAAAAACTGTCAGTTTTTGCCTCAGTTCAAAGTTTATTTGTAGGAAAAAATGTCATGCAATTTAAAAACAATTTAATTACTCACAAGCTCTCTGATTAATCTAAATTAATCATTTTTGGCATATAAGTGAATTAATAATCATTAAACTTCAATAATATTCTGAGGGGGAAAAATGCTTCAGCAACAACTGTGATGGAACTACTTCCATCTACAATGTAAATTCAAGCCTGGTTGTTCTAATGAATTATGCTGCCTTGTCGAAAAATTCTACCTTTAAGCTTGTATAGTTTATTCAGTCAGTTTGGCACTGATAATGCTGAGAATTAAGTATATCATATGCATAATCTGAGAATATATATTATATTTAAAGATCCTTTATATATAGCTCTTAAGAGGTGCATAGAGCCAGTCTATACAGCTCTAACACCAATGCTAATTTTAACTATTTACGCGGCCTTGTTGAAAAATGCTAGCATGGCGCAAACCGACAGTAGGGTCTATCGATTCATGCTACCCTGTGGAAAAGTGCGCTCTTGAGATTTATATATTTGCCAGTGTCCCGAGCCAGGACAGGTTCATGGGCATGGCACTGAACCCCAAGACTACACATGTAGCTGATTGGTTAGAGCATTCGTGCTTCAATCGAAGTTTAGGGTTTTATTCCCAACAGCACCTCTGAGCAAGGTACCGTCCCTGGGCGCTGTGCATACCAAAACAAACAAGCAGACACCACTAACTGAGAGTAACAGATGAAACAAACTGATTTGAACAAGCTTTAAAACCATATTTAAAGAACAGAAGCAAGACAACCAAGCTTAAATATGCTTTAAACATATTTAGAGAACACGGCAGAGAGGCGACCGGAGTGTCTATGAACTTAGGGACGTGGGTTGCTGTGCTGAAATGGTTGGCTAAATTTTGAAACTCCGCTGGACTTTGTGAAATGGGACTGGATTTTTCTTCATAACCAGGGGGATGGCGAGCCTCTAGGAAACCGGATTATTGGACTTTATTTTTCAAGAAAGGACTTAATTTTTTTTCACAAAGTTGCTTTAGGACAAAACTGTGGATCTCAATTGCGCCGGGGACTCGGCTGAAATTTTGTTTTTCCCTGAAAACTTGGGATAACCCCTTCATTGCCATAATTTGGGTTGAGGATAATAAGGTGTGAATTGTCTAAATTGTTTGTTTGCTTAATAAGTCTCTTAGATGAATCCATATCGAGCAAAAAATGCCTAGAACTTATCATCGTTATTAAAATAAAATAAATCTTAATTCGATATGTTGTTTATCGGCCCAGCCCTATTTTTTGTGATTGATAGAATGTTAATTTGACACCCCTAGTAATAAAGTGGCCCTGTGTAGTCAGGTCACCCCACCACATGGTGTGAGCACAATGAAATTGTTCTTCTGCATTTAACCCATTCACCAAGTGAAGTAAAGGGCAGCCGCCAGTTGATGGGCACCAAGGAAGCAGTGGGTGGTGACGGTGCCTTGATCAAGGGGACATCATTGGTGGTGCTAGCTGTCCTTAATGCAGGAGTGACTCCCTAACCACTAGGCCCCCAGAAACCCCAGCTGGTACTATAGTGTTAAATATGAATGATAAGTTTTTCTCTGCATGTATGCTTTTATGCAAGTCCTAAGAAAACAAGACGTATTAACCTGTAACTGCCACTGTAACACCTTTTAGACGATATTGGTGTTTGTTGGTTTATTTGAGCCAATTTAGCAGTTATTAAATAGTCCGCTAATATTCCATGATAAACATGCCTATTCCTCTATTTCTGTAGTTATTTCCAGTAACTGTGGGGACACATTCCCTGCTAATAGATTTGAGGTTTAAGTGTACAGGTGTTTAATAATAATAAGGAAAAGATGTAATGGGTACTGGTGTCATGTATCGATTGCAGCTTCTTGCGAGGATCCCATTTGGAGCTTTAATTAAAAGTGGGCGTATTTTTATTGACTTTATCGTTCGGCTGAGATTGCAGAGCAGAGCCGTTTCATGGCAGCGTTTAGCGTCTGCCAGCACAGTAATTAAATTTAGGCAGATAAGCCATGCAGGGCTGCTGAGGAGGCAGAGAGAGGTTCTTCACTGTAGTGCTCTTCAGCTGGACTCTACACTTGTGAACTGGTCCATCCTGTGGTTTTATGTTTGATTATGGTGAAGCCACTTGCTTTCTAAAGTGTGCCTAGACTAATGTTGCATCGTGTGATATGGAAGTTTGAACTATGGGTGGAAATGGGGAAGAATTAATTGGAGAAAACAAATGGCGGGAAAAATCAGCTTTACAACAAAATTCCACATTTTAAATGTAAAAGTTTGGCATTAGCATTGTGTGGCAGATGGCATCAAATGGTGAGGTGTGATTTTTCATTCCAAAAGCACAAAAATCCTATGAATTTCCCTTGGATAAAGTAGAAGACAGAGGGGGAAAACACTATTGTGAGCAAAAAAGACAGCTGAATAAGTCTTTTGAATTTGCTAGAATTAGGCTATTGAGTTATGCTAATAAACATTGCTCAAAAATAAAGGGAATGCTTAAATGACACAATGTAACTCCAAGTCAGTCACACTTCTGTGAAATCATGAATCTCCTGTGAAACTATGCACTTAGGAAGCAACACAGATTGTCACTTTCACAAATAGAATAGAAAACAGGTGGAAATGATGGGCATTTAGCAAGGTATCCCCAATAAAGTAGTTGTTCTGCAGGTGGTAACTACAGACAATTCCTCAGTTCCTATGCTGTCTGGTTGATGATTTGGGCAACAACCCAGCAGTCAAGCTGCTACCTCCAACTTTGTGCAAAATGACCTCCAGTGGGCCACAAATGTGCCTCCTTGTACAAGACAGTGCTGCACCTCATGTGGCTGGAGTGTGTCAGCAGCTTCTGCAAGACAAAGACATTGATGTTATGGAATATCCCACCTATTCCCCAGACCTAAATCTAATTGAGCACATCTGGGACATCTTGACTCGCTGCATACACCAACGCCACGTTACACCACAGACTGTCCAGGAATAGGTGGATGCATTAGTCCAGGTCTGGGAGAAGATCCTTCAGGAGACCGTCCGCCACCTCATCAGGAGCATGTCCAGGCGTTGTAGGAGGTCATACAGGAACAGGGAGGCTACACACACACACACACACACACTACTGAGCCTCTTGACTTGTTTAAGGATGTTTCATCAAAAATATATCAGCCTGTAGTGTGTTTCCACTTTAATTTTGAGTGTGCCTTCAAATCCAGACCTCGATGGGTTGATAAATTTGATCATTTTTGTGTTATTTTGTTGTCCGCACATCCAACTATGTAAAGAACAAAGTATTTAATAAGAATATTTTATTAATTCAGATCTAGGATATGTTAATTTTTGTTCCCTTTATTTTTTTGAGCAGTGTATTTAGCCAGACCACGGTTTACAGATTGGGAAAGTAGATGGAACAGATGAAAATGGAAAGCCTGAGCTGCTCCCCAAAGCTTGTTCAGACATCATGCGGCAGACAAATGTTGACTTTCATAATCCGTGTCCTTGCATTCTTTTCTGAAGTACATACAGATTTTATATAAGGCTGAATTACCATCTGTGAGAGCTTGTGTGATGTCTTTCAAACCATAAACACCAACGGTTAAATGTTATCTACACAAACTAGCCTGTTTCTTATCCACCATGCTGTTGTTGCTGAAACACTGACACTACTGAAAGGTGTGCGATGCAGCAGTGGGGATAAGGTCAAATTTAAAGCACATCACTCAGCTCAGAATCGTAGCTGACAGAGTGAGAGTTGATTTCTGCAAAAAACAGGAGTAGCTCTTTGTAGCACCTCTTTCCCTGTTAGTAGTCAAGCAGTTGTATCTATTCATTTGGTCCCGCACACTCAACCCAGTCTGGATCATAATTTTTTTTTTCTTCATTTGACTGTGTTTGCCAAAAGCTAGTACAGCTGACATCTGTGTGTTTGGGCGTATTGTTGAATGATGCGTTTAGTCAACTAGTTCTCGTTCAGTGAGGTTTCTGTGCAACCATTTAATGTCATGACTTTATATATATATATATAATATACATTTTCTGATGAGAGTTTTAAATTTGAGTCAGAATTCAGACCATTCGCTTCCCATTCATTCTCTATAGAAAGTTGCAAAACTTTTTCTAATGAATTGGGTTTAGTCTGCAGTCGTTTCTGACTGAACTGCAGCTTGCATAAGGTGCACCTAAACAAAGCAGCCAACCATAAGCAAAACTTTTTAGAATTAAAAGCACACAAAAAAATCAGCCTGTTTGTAATTAAAAGGTATAATGAGATGTTAGTTATTGGGACATTGACAATACAAATGTTGTGTAATACAAAAGTGTAGTCAGTAGTAGTAGGAAAATGTTTTTTTGTTTGTTTTTTTTTTGTCTTGCAGCATTTTGTTTTATCTATGTGGAATGAAGTTGTCAGTTTCAGATTACAGACACAATCTCGAAGTAATTCTTAACCAGTGTGTTTAATAAAGATACCCATACTGTTGGTGGAATTGCCAAAAGCAGCTTAGCATATGCTCCTCCTTGGGGCTGTTTGTGAGCAGAGGGATTTGGTTGGTGTTTCAGCAGCAACAGCTCACAGTTTGGAGAGGTGTTTCAGTTGTCAGCGTTACATAAATATCTCCATCTGTTCCAAAGCCTTCTCAATAGACAGTTGTTGGGTGTGATTGCATCGTTAGCTTGGAGACTGAAGTGAGAACAGACTCATTTCGGCAGCTTTTGTGGTTTTGCTGAAGCTTAATTTAATCTTGTAAGGGCTAAAATCTTATTTATGTGTTTTGCGTTTGTCTAACTCTTCCACATTTGAACGAGGGATAAAATGAGAACAAATGACCAACTGTGTGCTCTGGGTGGTCTTGGCCTCATGAATAGGGTACTTGCGTCTGGACCAAGAAGGTTTGAATCCTACCTTCCATACACAACTATTGGGTTCCTCAGCAAGACGCTGAACCCTTAACTTCCATTCCTCCTATAGTTTGGGAATGGAAGTCACTTTGGGTAAAAGGGTCTAATAAAAAATTTAAATAATTCATTGGCGCAACCATGGATAGACTACGCATCACCCTTTCTGTTCTGATGGCATTGTAAAACTTTGACCAGTCTTAATATTAGGAATTCATGACGTCTGTTCACGTTTACTTCAGACCTGTGTTCATTGATGATCACTGAAGTGCTCGTGTTCCTCACATTGGGCCTACAGGGCTGCAGCTCTATGAAAAACGCTAATGAGTTGAAACGTCTTCACAGGAATTTTTTTTTATTATTACACATTTTTGCCTTTAGTTTATGTTCAATTTAACATTACATGAAATACTTCACAAGCATGTGAAGTGTCCCCAAGTGCCTGTAACCCAAGTGGTGTAGATGTGTGCAGAAAGTCGACATTATCTGGCTTGCAGCTGAGATAGTCTGCCCTGTTGCACAGTGGATTGTTTTGGAAAGTCCCTGATTGCAAATCTGGAGAAAATCTGAGACTAAGACTGGGCACTAGTTTTTTTTACCGAGAATAATTAACCTCTAATTGGCTCCGTAACACATTTTAGATGGCTCTTGGGATTGTTTGTTTATTTGAGCCAATTAAATGGCAATCATTTATTTGGCAACTATTAGTCAATAATTACTCAGATAATATGCAAGCATTTAATTTAGGATGAGCTTCTAAAACTAGGCAGACGGGATTCTTGTCTCCCAGTGAATCTGATCCTCTGGTCTATTCGTAAATAGGTGCACACCATCAGCCCTCAGTATCCAATCCTGCGTTTGCTACTGGTATCTGGGTTGAGTCTGTGCAATTTCTGGACAGGATTGAGCAGCACTTCACTGGTTGCTTTTTTAAACAATTTTTTTTTTTAAATAAACGTTGACCCTTAAAATGTAAAGTGTCGTCAGTCCATCTTTCCCTTTCATACTGATCAGCATTCCAACCTTGTTACATTAGACCCTCATCTTCTGCAGGAGCAGAGTTTTTAAGACCTTAGACATTACAGATTTTCTGTAACTGATGTTAAAATGCATCTAATGAACCTGATCTTTTTATTAAAAAATTATGACCAGCAAATTCTAACAGCAAAATCATTAGCTTGAGAACACCGCTGTTTTGTCTTTTAATGAATAATTTATAACAGACCAAAAAATTGGCTAAACTGAACAATTAAAAACCAGCGACTTTTAAAGAAAGACATAGATATAAAATCACTGGACAATACAACATTAAATGCGTGTGTCTGTGAGGTTGTTAATTACGGACGGAACTTTCATTTGCAAATATGCAGAATTATGCAAATTGCTAACTAATTGCTGTTTATTTTGAAGGTATATTTTAATCTGTTTTACCCTCAGTTATACTATGTTTATTATTCATAATGACCATAGTTTCACACTAAAGCAGGCCAGATTTACCCCAAAGTTCTTGTAATCCCATCACGTCAATGTAATCACAATACTATGGATTATTTTTTTTTTGTAACCCTGTAATATGTATTTATGTTTGCAGGTGTCTTATGCTCGTCCTAGTTCGGCCTCCATCAGAGATGCAAACCTGTACGTGAGCGGCCTGCCGAAGACGATGACTCAGAAGGAGCTGGAGCAGCTCTTCTCTCAGTATGGCCGAATCATCACCTCCCGCATCCTCGTCGACCAGGTCACAGGTGAGCACTCGCCTCATTAAAAATCCTAAAAGAGAATTTTCCCATACATTATGCACTAAAAAAAAAAAAAGCTAAAGTATCCAGACACCCATTCTTTACCTACTTCAAGGTTGCATTGCTCATGTGTGTAGAGTTTTTTTTTTTTTTGCACACTTGGATAGTTTCCATAGAAAAGCACTGACCAACAAGTCATGATACTCTGGAGCAGCTACACATGAGGCCTACAGTCTCTGTGCATGTTGAGATTTTGTGGTGTTAAATGTTGTGTGGTTGGAAAAGAACTTTAGAGTAAGTGAAACAAAACTCAGACTGCAGCATGTCTTTTTCTACATATAGTAATTAATTAGCAGTAATTAGGGCATTAATGACTTCAGATTTTTCCTAGTCGACTAGTTCATCAAGATAGTCTAGGTTGAGTCGACTAGTCGCGATGACGTCAAACACACGCAGGAACAAAGGTGTCCGGCACTGAGTAACTTTAAAAAAGTTCTCTAACGTTAACAGTCAACATGACATTTAAACTAAACTAAACAAAGTCTGATACCTTGAAGTTTCTGGTAAAATTAGGTGTAAACAGAAAGTGGGCTGCTCAGCTCCTCTGTACCGACTCCCTGCAGTGCTAGCATTAGCATGTATTTCAGAATTAGCATGCATTTCAGAACGTTGCAGAATGGCAGTTCTGTTCCTGCACTTTCACACCAACTTGCAGGTTCTGCAGGTCCACGTGCTATTTGTGTTCTAGAGTGAAGGATCACCACACTTGTTGTTTGTCTCTGTTCTCTGCTGCGTCTGTACTGACTTGTTGTGGTCTGGTGTTTACTAGGGATGTTACGAATGCCATTTTTTGAGCTTCGAATATTCGGTAGTGAAAAACATTGAATACTGCTAAATACAGCTTTTCTTTTTTTGACTCAATAGCGACATGGCTAACCAGATCTTCACAAAAAGCACACGCAAATCTATACACATCTCATTCAAAACTCTCACACAAACATCTAAAAACCAACTCGAATGCATTTTTCCACCACCAGCCAGCTGTAAACACTGGCAGCGAAGTGCAAAATAAACCTTTTATCTTACTTTTTCACAGTACACCGCGTAGCTCCTGGATGCGTCTCTCTGGGTCCGTCATTTTAAATTTCTCCTCTAAAATCCCCAATGTTCTTCACAAATCCCCACCAAACACCTTCATAAGTCTTTTAACTGTTCTGCTGTGGTGTTTTTTTTCTTTTATTTTTTGAATCCAAATTCAGGGAAAAAAAAATATATATGTTTTTCCTTGTCCGAGCTGCGGGGAGAAATGCACGTTAGACTCGGAGCGCATTTTAATACTCTGCAGCTCCGTTAAAGACAGACGTGCATTTTAATGCTCTCCGTCTCTAAAGGTTTACAGCTAATACCTCCGGGGGTCGAAGGGGTTGTTGGAAAGGTGGTTGTTGGATAGGACTATGGTAATTGGCTGAGCCTGACACGCGTTCCTTGGTTTAACCAATCACAGGCAGAGACTGCAGTACATCCAAAGCGAGAGCAGAGAGAGGGGAAAAAAACTACTCTCAGAGGCCATCGACTAATGCCTCTATACTTGACTAATTGACTAGTCGAATTTTGTGTTAATGCCCTAGCAGAAATGTATTAAAATGATTGTGTATTCTCCTAGTGGTCTGCGTGTACGTGTATAAGGCTGATGTGTATAAATGATCAGATTATCTGTCCTATTTTGTGGTACATTTAAAAAAAAAAAAAAAAAAAAAAAAGATAAACAACAGGAATGGGACACATATCTATAAGAGTGTTGGAAAAACAATGAATGCAAAACCAACTTCCATATTATGGCGCACAGAGGGAAAATTGTTTTGTAACAGTCTGCAAACAGCTCTAAACTTTTTTTTGTTTTTGTTTTCTATTATATGGGCCCTTTAAAAGCACGTCTTGATTCTAAAGGATTCCAATTTTTTTTTATAATCAGCTTTTTTTTTCTGTGCCTAATCTTAATCACAACCTGTAGAATCTTTAAGCTCCTTGGGAAGTGCAGTCTTGAGTGTTGGAGTGAAGTAGGACAGAAGGGGTCGAGTTTATACTGTATACACCAACAGGCTGAACCCAGATTGCTTGTTTTGAGCATTTTCCACAAAAGACAGTCTTGGTGATTTTCCATGCTCCATTTCTAAATAAAATAGAACGGATAATTGTTACACATTTAGTCTGCCGCCAGCATGGCAGATTCAGTGCTCTGCTGTGAATAAAAAGCACCAACATGTAGCCGTATTTCTCTTCAAACGTTAATGCATTGCTAATGTCGCTCCACACTCCAGCTACCGAAACGCACTATAAGTGGTGATGGAAGATGTTGGAGGTGCTGCTATTCGGTCCCCAAGAAAATGCAATTTTTCACCCCCCTCAGTCATAAATATGCATGGACAGATGAAATGTGAAATGGATTTTGGAGCGGAGAATGGCAGACTCCGTAATGAAACCCACCTCCTCTCTATCGCTCGCACTCGCCTGCTTACTCTCTTCCTCCCTTTCCATCTCCTTACCCTGAGGTGCTGGTCTAATGCCTGTTTCACAGGGAGGTTTAAAAAGAATCTGCAGTCAGTCTGATCTCCATTTCCAGCGTTTTTCCTCTACCTCTCTTGCCCTTTTTCTTTCTTTCTGCCATTTCATTATTTCCCCCAACCCTGTTTGCTCTTGCTTGCTTTTTGCTTCAGTGTCTCACTTGCTATTTATTCACTGTAGCTTTCTTTTCTTTCATACATTCTTTATTTTAACTCCTGTTTATGCTTTCTTGCTTGCTGTTTCACATTCACTTTTCCCTAATTTGCCCACACCATTGTTCTTTTTTTTTTTTTTCTTGATTTTGACATTAGCTTTTTTACCTAATTTTTCTATTTTTCCTTTTCCTTTTTTTCTTTTTGTGCAGGATCTATTACTGAAGTGTCTTTGGAAATATTTTAGTGGCTGTTAATATTTTGCATCCACAAATTATGCATATTTTTTAAATAAATCATTTTAGTTTCTGGCGATATATGGGATCAATAAAACAGATTGAATTACACTAAAGGAAGCTGAAGAACGATATCCTAGCTGTGTCATTTTATGGTAAAAGAGGCAATTACTACTTGTGATGAAGTCAGTCTCACTTTCCACAACTATATGTTTGGGTTTTGATGTATGAGATTCTTTCAAATTGAAAAATCGCTCGTGCGTTCTTAAACCCAGTACACAAATCTTTGAGCCGAGTTCCAGTCACAGACCTACAGCCTTGCCTGGATCATAAGTTTATAATGGTTTACTTGTACAGTAATCCTCACTTAAGCAATAATAAGCTTCGATTGCACTCACACGGCCAAACTGCATCACTCCAGTGGTAACCTCCAGTATGAAACGACCTTGGTGTTATTTTGATTACTGTTTATGGATATTGCATTTGTTATTTACACGTTTTTGCAGATAAATGCTAATTAAATGAAGTATTTTGTTTTAAAAAGGAAATCTACAGTAGAAGAGTCATGCCTGGGCCAAAACGAAGCTACCTAGTAACGCTAATCTTGGAGGCTTCCAGCAGAGAACTGAAGCATAGAGCTGAAACCTTTCAATACTATAAACCTTGTCGTTCTCCATGCCCTTGTAAATAATTGAGGAAAAACTAATTAAGTGTTTGGCTGGTTTTAACTGTCTTGAGGACTTTGCTGCAGTATTTTCTGCACTCCCATGAAGTTTTATGCATTTGCCTGTTTCCAGGAGTGTCCCGAGGTGTGGGCTTTATCCGTTTTGACCGGCGGGTGGAGGCGGAGGAGGCGATAAAGGGTCTTAACGGTCAAAAACCACCCAGCGCTACAGAGCCAATCACGGTCAAATTTGCCAATAACCCGAGTCAGAAGACCAGCCAGGCTCTGCTGTCTCAGCTGTACCAGAGTCCAAACAGAAGGTACCCTGGACCCCTCGCCCAGCAGGCGCAGAGATTCAGGTAATGGATTCGAAAGAAACGTGGATAACATTTAAGAGTGGTATCACTCTTGAGACCCACTTTTAATTTACAATGTTGAAGTAGGTGTGGGTGAAAGCACACAAGAGAAAGGCGCCTTAAGTGGGTATCTCTGCTGACCAAAACCTAATGGGGATTACTCACAGCTGACTGTTGGAATCTCACTCTGTTGTAGTCAGTCTTGGCTTACTAGCTTAGGGATGCAGTCCTTGGGTACATATAATCTTCATAACTCCTTAGTTTAAATATACACATACAGAATAGTTACAATTGTGTTTTCAGAGGAAGTCGAATGCTAAATGTATAATCATATCCATAAACTTCTCCTGTAAATGTTTTATACTTAATAGGTGCCTATCTCTGCGTTTCAGTAATTATTTATGCCTCTTGTAGTGATAATTGTGTAACTCATAGTTTTTTGTTTTGTTTTAGGTTGGACAACTTGCTGAACATGGCTTATGGAGTGAAAAGGTAAATGGAGTAGGATGTTGGGAGGGAGGGAGGGGGTCAATAATTAATAATTGATTGTTCAGAGGTCTGATTATATAGTGAATAGTTTTTTTTTATATCTGTGTATATTACAAATAAACCAAGGAGTGCAACGTATCATGACCTTACAATTCCCTTATGTGGTGCAACAATACAAAACAGTTACAATGTATGCAATGACATAAGAGACATAAAAGTGCTTTTGTATGTGAAAGATACTTAAACTGCTGCTTTTTCTGTTCAGTACTGAAATCACCAAAAAAAATCCATCTGAACTGGTACTCGGGAGTATCCAGGCATTCCAATTTCAGTTTAATTTGTTTGGTCTTTTTCATCTGCCTTCTGGTTTTGTGGTTTGGATGGAGATTATTTCAGGCAGGACTCATTTAGTCAGACAAGGCAGTGAAGCAAAGCGTCCAACTAGCTAACGTAATTTTTCTGTGTAGGAGAGTGAAGGAGCTTTTCATTTACGTTCTGCTCTGTTCTGGCTCCGATTTTGATTCATGGTGGCAGCAGAAGGGCTTCAAACAGGTCACACCACTCCTACCTGTCTCTGGCTCCCCTGGCAACAACCCCCCACCCCATCCCACATTGTTCAGTCCTGAGTCAGTGTTTTTCCGGCTCTGGGAGCTGAGTAAATGTCTATTTCAAGGGTACAGACTGTAAGTGGACAACATATTGAAATTTGGCCCACAGGCTACTTTTAATGTAGCCTGGTACTGTTATTAGGCCTATATGCTGGACTGTATTCAGGTTCTTTGTTTACATAAAGTTGCTGCTTCATTTCTTAGGGTTGTGTTCATGTTTCACTGGTAAGGCAGCAGCAAAGCTTTGTCTGTTAAGCAAAGATGACCTATATGCAAAAAAATACTGGTGATTGTATTGGATGAGGAACGAAGATCTATTTGCTTCACCAGAAAGTAAAAACAGACCCACTCAGCTTTGTTTAATTAATTAAATCATGTTTGACCACGCTCCGGGAACATAGTACAGCCTTTTTCAGAGAAAGATTTCACATAATTAAAGAAGATACAGCCTTTTGTCAGTAACCTGCATTATATATTATATTACCTAATGAAATCTTGGCATCCTGATTTGTAAAGTCTGAGTTGTGAGGTGTCCTACTGTTTGCTGAAGAAAGATTGGGTTCTCCTGTGATGGTCTCGGTACTAACGAAAATCATCTCAGGCTTTCCCTGCAATTGGAGGGTAAACGTGTAACTCTCGTGACCAAAATAGTTGATTTGCAGCTTTAATAAACGCAATAGTTTTGCAGCATCTCTGAATGAACCTTATAGATGGGATCCTCTTTTATTTTCTGCATGCTGCGTTCGAGTCTACCATGTCAGGTGTGACTGCAAAACCTGTCACATTCACAGCATAACTTTAGTGGAGCAAAATGGAGCACACCTTATTCCTAAATATCCTCTCTCTCAGTTGCTCGCTCTCTCTTTCTCTCTCTCTATCTCTCTCTCTGACGTTTGGAGCACACCTGTCAGGATGCGAAACTCAGCAGAGCGTGTGATCTAATCTGAAACCTGGTGAAATAATTCATGGCCTGCCATACTAGAGTCAAATCACACACACACTACTCTCTCCCTCGCACAGTCACCGATATTTATAGATTTTTGGAGGGTTTTTTTTTTTTAAGAGAAAAAGATTGAATTCTGCTCTTGTAAGGCCATTTGCAGTCCTGTAAATATCAATTAAACTGAGAGGAGATGTGCTGTTAAAGGGGGAAAAGCTGACTTTTAGCACAACTTGAATGTAGAATCAATAATAGAGATAATTAAAAATGAAAGATAAAAAGATAGAACTTACAGGTTTTTGCTAGTGTGTTGAATTTAAATGCTACCTGTGTCTAAAATAGAGAGCTATAGATTATTTTAACAGGTAAATCAAGATTAGGGCTGGGTATTGCCAACAACTCATCAGAAGAATAGAATCTGCCAGAATAGAGAATAATTGTTTTTTACCCCCCGACTCAAAAATTTTAAATAGATATAGGTAGTTTGATGGATTGGTTGGTGCAGATTTTGGAGGATATGCATAACAACCAAATTGCCTTGCACACTGACAGCTTGTAAAACAAAGCGCTGTGTGTGTGTCTGGGAGAAGCACGGTTATTCTGATCTGTTATTACTCTTGTGTTTACTTTAGTGTGTTTCCTTCTATTATAAGCGGAGTAAACAGGTTTTCTTTTCTAAGTTGCACAGTGTTTATTATTTCTGTTAATTGAAGGCAGGCTACAGAAGCAGTGAATGGAGATTAGGTTGGTAAACACTTGAAACCTTAAGGGTTGTTTTCACTGACACACATTAATCCTAGTCTTGCTCTACAGCATTCTGAATGGAGATTCTCCACTGAAAGCTAAATGTAGTCCAGGCTTTAGCCTTAAAAGGGAAACCAAAATCTAAACACTTCGTTTCTTTCCATAATATAAAACATTAGTGGGATTTTTTTGCTTTTCTGCATTTGGAGATCTAAAAGCAGTGAGCGTCATGTACCCATGCTTAATATTCTGAAGAAAAAAATAATAGTAGTCTTAATATCAATGTTTATTCAATGTAAAAATCTAATGGTTCAAAGCTCTATTTTCTCTGCTCCTTGGCCACACACCCACACTTGTTTGTGCAGTGTTTCTACTCCAGTAAAATGTTCTCATTTGAGTTTTTTTTCAGCAGCATAATTGCTTACAGTGCTCATAACTTATGTATGTTTGCTTCTAGGCTGCACAGCCTTATACCCGTGTTGCAATTTGTTTTTGCAGTAGATTTTCACCCATGGCCATCGATGGGGTCACCAGCTTGGCAGGTATCAACATCCCGGGGCATGCGGGCACGGGTTGGTGCATATTCGTCTACAACCTGGCGCCCGATGCCGATGAAAGCATCCTGTGGCAAATGTTTGGCCCCTTCGGTGCTGTGACGAACGTGAAGGTCATTCGCGACTTCAACACTAACAAGTGCAAAGGGTTCGGCTTTGTTACCATGACTAACTACGACGAGGCGGCCATGGCCATCGCCAGCCTGAACGGATATCGCCTCGGGGATCGAGTCTTGCAGGTCTCGTTTAAAACCAACAAAACGCACAAAGCTTAATCCATGATGGCCAGCTCTTGATTGTAGAGAATTCTAGGGGAGGGTAAGTGGGGCGGGGATTGGGTGAAAAAGTTGAGATATAAAAATTTCTACACAAAAAATGAACAAAATCACTTTTGCAAATCAGTGTTGTAGAAGAAAATGCTATTTAGTATCCAGTGTAATTAGTTTTTTTTTTTTTTTTTTTTTTTTGGTTGCCCTCCCCCTGCTTTTCTCTTTGCTGATCTTTAGAGGTTGTATAATCGCATGTGTGGATGGCAGTAGTGCCAGTATATATCTTTTCTTTTTTGTTATTTATTTATTTATAATTTTTGGGTCCCCTTTTGAAATAGTTTTTCCCATTTTCTCAGTTTTTTGGGTTTCATGCGCTTAACGGTATCAAACGATTTCATTGTATGGTTATTTTGAGGAAAGATTTAGTTTACCGTATTATCAGTTAGCTGTTACTTATTGTTAATTGAGGAGAAAAATAAAAAAGACGGAAAAAGACAAAAAAAATTCTTAAAGCGGTACCTTGCCAAAGAGCTATGAACCTCTTTGAAGTGGGTTTAAAAAGCGTCTATTTTTATAAAAAGAAAAAAAATTTGGAGAAACTTTTTACTGGACATGGAACAAATATTTTGACTTGGATACTTTGAGAAACTATCTTCATATGACACCCTGTGAGCTTTTGAGACTTTACCAGAAAGTTTGCAGAGATTGAAATTTCTGGAAAGATTTATGATGACAAAGATACCTTTTTGTGATCTTTGTATTAACCTTTAGATTCTTGAGCCAGTGGTCCTGGTTTCATATGTTCAAAAAAAACAAAAAAAAACAACTAAATGTCTATCTGCAAGACCATCAGAGTTGTTGGACCTGGCTTTCAGATTTTTTTTCCAAGATGCGAGCAGATATATAGAAGTTTTATTCCAAGTACGTGCATGCGGAGTTCCATCAAGGGAACTTTTAGGTACATGGAGACGCTGAGAGCGGTGAAAAATCTGTTCTTCCTCAAGGATTCCCTTCAGATGAAGCTCCCACAGTGTTTTGTGCAGTTTAGTATATTGTTAAACACTTTTGTCTTGATTAACATTTAGACAAAGGTTTTACCTGCTCTGAATGAAGTCGAAAACGGGCTGAGGCCTATGAAAGGGAAAGAAAAAACAAACTTACTTTCAGAATGAAGTGTTAAGGGAGAATATCTCAAGAGTTAACCTTACTGTAAATAAGTACTTTTCTTTAGCTTTTGGGTTTTTTTTCCACGTTTTTCCAAAGTGCTTTTTGTTTCATTACGAGTACGTATAGTATTTTTCTTTTAAATATTGCCTTATTTTTTGTTTTATGAGAAAGTTGTTTACATTGAGTTACATTGTCATTTGGACATGCATTATTACTGTATCTGATTCGTTGGTGGGTTTTGTCTGTAGATAGTCTAATTTTGCTATTTCTGAAGTAGAGGCAGTTGAGCTTTTTTGTTAGTTTTTTTGTTTGTTTTTTACACTAACAAATATATATTATAAACATTGAATATATTTGTGGTAAAGCTTGATGAGCCACAGTTTGGAAATCAAACCTACTTGATTTAGTTATTTCACTCTATACATAATGCATATAACCTGTTTTAAAAATTGAGAAACAGCATAAACAGTGTATATTGCTTATTTTACATGAGGGGAGGCTGGTGAAGCTGTTCCATTACTGTAGCAACAGGGAAAAGGCCCTTTCGATGCAACAAGTGTTGCCCATTCTCCAGTTAAACAATGGGCCTCTATATGCCAATCATTTTGCCAGGCATTTACTGGAGAACAGTTCAGGCTCCCCCATATGTATGACAGTGTTGCTATGCATTATATTTATCATTGCGATTGCGCTTCTTTTTTTTCCCCCCCTTTTATTTTACATTCGTTTTTGGGATTTAGTTTTTGTTTAACCTCAGTATTGATGAACTGTGACTTCTTGCTGCTCGGGGACAGGGAGCAGTTTCATGCTAGTTTGGTTGTTAAGGTCTTTAGCCATCTTTAATGTATGATGGCATGCAAAACAATGCAAGTACGCTGCTAATATTAGCTGTCTTGTTGTACATCGGATTTGGCCTATAGCTAAAATCTTAAGGCTCTGAGATTGTACACTTCGATCATGAGGAAAAACTGGCTCTCGGTCCCCTCTATAGTCACAGTTATGCTGTAGTGTGTGGATGGTTATTTATTTCAAGTTGTACAGTATGACCTTATTCACGGCCATTTTTGGGGTATAGAATATATCTTTTTGTTGAGTATTTAAAAAAAAAAAGTATTACCAGAAGATGTACATGTTCTTTTCTTTGTGTTTTGAATACTTTGTATTTTTTCAAGTTCGGTACATCAATAAAGTTGAAGGGAGCTGTGACTGCTCTGGTCCTGTCTGATTATTGCTAAACTTCATTTTTTGGGTTTTGATGATTTTAATAAATGAAAGTGTGACTGTGTCCACATTGTCCTTGACATGTTCAACAATTTGGGAGTCATTTTTGACAATATGAAGATATACTTATTCAGTAACTAGTGGATTTTCTTTTATGAAGCTTACATAGCAGATGCTCAATAGTCTGCATAAAATAGAATAAAAAAAACAGATCTAATGGTGAAAACTAACAACCCTGACCCCTTAGGTTCTTATAGAACTTTATTTACCAGTTCTATGTAGTTTGGCATGTTGGTGACATCACCTGTTCTTTCAGTGGCATTTCGGATAAACGTTGAACCTTAATATTGGCTGAATGATGAAATGGCAGTGTTGTAGTATACATGGCTTTTTCCATTGTGTTTTTGTCATGCTGTCATAATTGTACAACATAACTTTTTTTTCTAGCAGGTACCCCTTGACTGACATAAAATGAATATGCATATAAAATAAATAATTTGCAAGGTAATAAGTTAACATGAAGAAAATAAAAGGACGAAACCAACCAATAGGACAGCTTGTGTGGCATTTTGTGCGAAACCACAAAGTAGGCAGTGTCCAAACCGCAGTGCATACAAAGGGGTTGGCATGAGGTGAATGAGGGTGCAAGTATGAGTGAGTTTGAGTGTTAAGTGCTGTGATTCATAAGTTTTTATTGCTTTTAGATGAAAGCTTCTGAAGCATTCAGTTCTAGCTTTTTGGCTGCCACGATGTATTCCTGACCTTAACAACCTGAACTGTTTGTGTAGTGTGTGGATAATCTGGGTGCTACACCTTGCAGGGTAACTATCCTGCAGGGGCTGTAGGGGAGACCTGGTTTTGCAGTACCTGTACCATGGTGTATGCTGCCATTCAGGATGCTTTTGAAGACTCCAGTGTGGTTTAGGGTGATGGAGATCCTGAACCTCTTTAGGTGTCTGGTGTGTTCGCGCTCCCTTGAGGTCCTAGAAGCAACTCACTTTGTCCACCGGTGATCCATTGATCTGGAGTGGGGTGTGACATCCTACCCCGCTTCCATCTCCTACAGTCATCATCTTGGTTTTGCTGATATTTAAGGAGAATTGATTTCCCACATAACCCTCTTTACTCCTGTAGGTCGTCTCATTGTTTCTGGAGATCTGACGTACCACCACTGCTTTATGGAATGGTTTTGCTCCAGAGGAAGAGGGAGTACATTGAAGGACATGGCACTTATCCCTGGTCAGCACTGGTTTTGAGTGTTCACACCACCCACTCACTGTCTGTGGTCTGCTAGCCAGAGGGTCAAGTGTACTCAGTGTGGTATGTAGGACCTGAGTGACTGCATACCAGCAAAACACCAACCGGAGATGCAAAGTCGGTGGGTCAAGGTTGGAAGGAATGGCAGAGCCTTCTTGAGCCTCTCAAGGCACTTGATCACCCCTGGTTGATGGATTTTATTAGGGAAGTGGGGACCACATGCTGACCCAGGGTGGTATTGAAGATGATCTGCTCTGAGACCAACAGCGGTTCCTCATCAGCAGGGGTGGCGGGGAGGATGAATGCAGTTCCAGCCAACAGGTCAGCGCTGCCACCTAGAAATCTGCTATTTAGATCTTTATCAGTTACTTGTTTGACGCTTACTGTGGAGTGTGGTTTGTAGTCTGTAATTGCCCCAAGACGCGATTCAAATTCGTCTCCGTCTCGGAGACTTCCTTAAGCCTAAAGAAGCGGCCTTGTAGCTGCACATTTCAGTGAGCCTTGCGTGAGGTCCATACATTAAAAATGGTGCCAACAGTCAAGTCTATCCATGTTTAGGGTTAGAGAAGGTCCAGACCGTTGCTTTGGGGAAGATGATGATGACCATCATGCTGATGAACTGCTTCATCTGCGTACTCCACGTTTGTGGAGGTGGACCAGAGCAAGTCCTCAGTTCAAGTCACTGTATAGCGTCAGCTCTGGCTGGGTAGGCTAGTGCCTGACCTCTCTCGTCCTTGGAGCTTCTTGTAGAGGTTTTTGTTCATATTCCGGCACAAGAAATATGCCAGCATGATCCCGTTTACATAAAATCTGGTATGGAGGGAGAGATCTTTGTAACCCCCCCTCAAATAGACTCTTGCTGTGGTCTAGCGTCTTCAGTCAAGGGCAGGTGACATGCTAGTGACATTTTGGTGTGACCTGCTTTAGTCCCCAGCCATGATGAGGCTACTGTTAGTTTGTGGCTGCTCAGCACATCGTGTAGGTCCAATAACGTCTTAATATCATACGCTGGTGGTGGGATGTACACCACAGAGATGATGACAGGTGAACACAAGAAGCTCCAGCTGGGGTGAGCACGAACAAGAGAAGACTGTGATATTGCTGAGGCTGCACCATCTGTTGTTGGTCATTAAGCAAAACCCACAAACTTGTGATCAGGCTATATGAATTCAGGCTTTCAAAGCTCATAAGAGAGAGCTTCTTGTGATCGACTGACAACCTGTTTCTCTACTGTGGGCCCTACAAGCACCAAGATAGGATCCAGCACTCCCTGCCACCCTGGTTAAGGATATGCAGCTCAGAAAATTATAGGAAATCATGGTTAAACAAACTGGGTATAAATCTAGTCCAATATTCCTGATCATTATTTTTTGGAATATTACCCAGCGCATTTCCCCACATTTTGATGCAGCTAAATCGTTCAGGAAAAAAATGGATGGAACCAATACAATGGATAATTATGTACCATAAACAAACATTCTTGCTTTGGATTTGGATAAAAAAAAATGGAATATTTCATTTTTAATATTGACAAAAAATCTAATGATTTTTAACATTCCAAAATTGCCGCAGTTGAATTTCCGCCTTCTGATTGATGTCGTACTGCATGAAGGTGTTTTTAGACCCTCAGTGTAAAAAGAGAAGACAATGTACATAATCGTTCTTCACCATTGATAAGCACACTTTCATCTGCTGGACGGCGCATAGATCGGCTCACTGAATCAGTGCTTCTTCGTATTTTATTTTTTCTTCCCTGCAGTTACTTGAAGGAAAATCTATTTTACCGTTTTCTATCCATCCATCCATTTTCTACCCCTTTGTCCCGCACACGGGGTCGGGGGGGACTGGAGCCTATCCCAGTTACTACGGGCGAAGGCGGGATACACCCTGGACAGTTGCCAGCACGTTGCAGGGCCACACACTCATTCACACTCACTCACAATTAGGGCCAATTTAGTGTGTTCAATTAACCTGTCCCCCGATCACGCATGTTTTTGGCTGTGGAAGGAAACTGGAGCTCCCGGAGGAAACCCACGCGGTCACGGGGAGAACATGCAAACTCTACACAGAAAGACCCTGCGCCCGACCCGGGAGTTGAACCCAGGACCTTCTTGCTGTGCGGCAACAGCGCTAACCCCTGCGCCTACCGTTTTCTTCTTTATCCCAAATGTAGTCAGCTAGTGCTTACTGCTTCAGGTCTGCTTTAAGTGAATTTGGTTTCAGAAATGTGCTTCTTAGTTTTAGCAGAAGGGTAAAAGATTCATGTGCTTATTGATACCTAAGCAAGTTTAGGGTTGTGATCTTAAGATGGCATATCATATATAATCTTATATACATAGAGGTACTTACAGCTTGTCCTCTACTAATTAGCATGGTGTAAACTGCCTGTCTAAATTATTACAGATAAGTAATTTCGAACGTACTTAGATATAAATGCTGCTTTGTCCATTGTTCTATATATGTGTGTCATGAGTCAAAATATGTCATGGCAGACTGACTACATACTGTGTAGGCTACAAGGGAACTGGTGATCATTTTAATACTAATACAATAATAAATATAATACTAAACTATAGCAATACTTAAGTACTTTTTGGACAGGATGTGTGGTACTTGGTATTACAGGCATTTCTAAAAAATAAATATTAACTATAAAACATATATATATATATATATATGAAGGTGGAAATTAAGCTGCAGCAATTTTGGAATGTTAAATCATTAGTAATTATATGTCAATTTATTAAAATTATATAATATTCCATTTTATTGATCCAATCATAAATTTGTTTTATGGTCCATAATTACCCATTGTATTGGGTCTTTCCATTTTTTGTTATCCTGAACCATAAAGCTGCATCAAAAAAACGTAGATTAAACTCCAGATTATACATAGCTACATTGGTGAATATTTTAGAATCGCTTATATATATTTTTTTTTTTTCCCATTTTTTCTTAAATGTGGAAGCACTCAGAATTATACTTGTGTTCTCAGTGGGTCAAATTAAGCAGAGGTGTGCTGTCTGTCCTCAAGTGTGTGAACACTGATGGAAAAAAGCTCAAGACAAAAAAGATATGTGGTGGTGGTGACAAGTGCCTGTAAATCCCCAGGCTAGTGACAATACTGCATTCTCTTAAGACAGCCTGGGAGACTGTGAGGGTAAATAAGGATTAAATTAGGACATGTTTTCTATCAGGAGCAGCTTGTTGTGTGTGTAAGTTTGGAGGGAAGGCAGTGTGCAAATTGAGGACCTTCTCCTGTTTCTATCCCGTGCGAATCGCTTGAAGACATTACAGAGCTGTGACAATCCCCTCCACTTCCACTAATTCCACCTGAATGGTTCTTGCTACAACTCAACTTGTTTCTCTTTCTTCCACAAACAGACAAACTTCATTGAAAGGTATCCGACAAATGGCCTGTATCAGCCATGGGTGTGTGTGTGTGTGTCTATGTTTACGTGTTGCCAATACCAGGCGGAGGCGTGTAAACACATTATGCTGTTCCAGGCTGTCTGAGTGATTTATGACGCCCTAAATCTGCCATTACGGACGTCTACAGCGGCGACGTCAATACAGCAATGCTGCTTCACAGCTTCAGTAAGCACTCCTCCATTCCAACCTGCATTCAGGTTTGTGTGTGCCTGTGAGAGAGAGAGAGATTTGCTTACTGACTATCACTCAAAGTCCCATATGGTGACAGAAAGCAGCGGCAGCACATATGTACGTGCATATAAATACCCATATTAAAATAAACTGTCTGTAACAGTGCTTCATGGGCTTTAGTGCAACAGCAGCATGTAAAAATGAAATGCCAAAGCAGAAATAGCTTCATTGTATATAAGGAAAAATACAAACCCATAATGTTATTTAAAGCATGTGACATGCCAGGGTTATTAGAAGAAAATCTATAGTAAAACGCTAAGTAATCAAGTGCATTACACGCAAAATGTCGTGTCCCACTGTCAATAGTCACCAAATCTTTCATATAAACACACCTACAGTGGGGCAAAAAATGTATTTAGTCAGCCACCGATTGTGCAAGTTCTCCCACCTAAAATGATGGCAGAGGTCAGTAATTTTCATCATAGGTACACTTCAACTGTGAGAGACAGAATGTAAAAAAAAATCC